>JAYJMH010016574.1:0-21110 GCA_036873815.1 Phacellophora camtschatica
GACGAAGAAGGAGAGATTTGGCCGATTATGGGCATTTGCAGGGGATCACAAATTTTGCCTGTTATAACTGATAAAAATGACTTTCTCGTGCACACTGTCTCCAAGAATTTTTCTGTCCCGCTTGAGTTTCATAAAGGATACATGAAAAGCAGATTGATTGGCCAAGCTTCGAGAGGTGTTATTGAGACGTTGAAGAATAAACCGATCACAATTAATGCACATTTGTACGGTTTGCCAACAACATATTTCATGAATAATCCAAATTTGATAAGTTTTTATCGTGTGATTTCGACGAATAAGGATAGGGAAGGCAATAGTTTCATTTCCACATATGAAGGTATGTTTTAATGCTTTTAACTATACTGGATCTAAAATAAATTTAATATTGCTCTCTATATTTGAATGGATGTATTTTGTATTCAAAGATCACATTATTCAAAGAGACTTTAAAACTGTGGGACTCGCCGTTTCTTAAATTTTCACGCATGATGTGGTTTTGAATAGGCATCAAATCTAATGTTTGTTGGTTCACATCATTCAATGTTGATAATTTTCTGAAAATAAAAATGCATTCCTATAGAGAATAAGAACAAGCATCCTTTTGGCCGGAATCATATACTTTTCATCATTTGTTTACGTCAAATTCATTGACTTAATACTGTTTGTAATTCAAATTCAAATCCACTGACCTAGTACCTTTTACCTATCAAGCTCATCTTTACGTTGCCAAGTACAGAAAGGGCCAAGTTAATGTCAAACTATCAATAATAAACACTCAAAGCTGATATTTTGTTCTATATAAATCAAAAGCAGGGAATATATCGCTCATAGTTTACTATTCATTTTTTTTCACTTAGTTTCAATTTATTAATCATCTATTGTTATGTCATTACAGGTCGGAAATATCCATTCTATGGTTTGCAGTGGCACCCAGAGAAACTTCTCTTTGTTTGGAATCCTATGATGACTGCTGATCATTCAATCGATTCAATTCGCGTTGCCCAGTACATCTGCAACTTTTTCATGATGGAAGCGAGAAGAAACTCAAACAGTTTCTCATCTCGTGAAATCGAAGAAAAATATCTGATCTATCGATGGGTACCTGTTTACATTGGAGATATCGTTGACACTCCTTATGAACAAGTTTACGTCTTTCCTCGTGTAAGAATGGAGCTGTGAGAAAGAATCAAAGGTAGGACCATCAGTAAGATTGGGGGACACAAGGGAGATTGAAGACCAGCAGGGGAATTGAGGATCAAGTTCATGAACATTTAACATTTGCATTTTTTTTTTAACTTCTGCCTTTTAAGGACTGACTTATTTTGAAAATGTAAACATTTATCCAGTAGTGAATTAAATACGAAATTTTCCTTTTAACTGAATTTCAACTTGTGTTTCTATTTAACTAAAGCAAGCAATTGATGTTTGAATCCTATTTGACGCTTTATCATATTTAATTCTCCCGGTAGCAGTTGGTTGTTGATGCTAGATTGAAGTACGTTGAGAAAATCTAGGGAGCTACCAGGGGCATTTCCTTTTCAGGTATTCGTAAAAAAGCTTTTTGCATCTTGATGAAATTGTTTGTTAGATTTGCCACAATGTTCAAGTTATCTTATCTTTATGCTAACAATCTGGCCCTGTTCAGAGTTGCCTGTACATAGTAGGGTCTCCCGGTAGGCCATGCTCAGGTGAGCTTTTCTGACCTTTAATGCATTTGAATACAGAATTGGTAAGGCTGTGCGACAGGGTACTATTCATCCCTTCGCCCCTGGAATTTTGTAATTCCTGATCCTGACAAATTTAGAGTATCCCACCACCTAGAAATCTCGTATTATCCCGTTTATTGAAGATCGCCAATACCCCCATCCCACCAAGCCTATTTTGTTCCCTCAACTGTTGGCATACGAATGATACAATGAAACCATTCATTGACAAGAAAAATGTCATGTGACTGCTAGGCAGGCATGATTGGAGCAGCAAAAACAATGGCCTAAATGACGTCAATTTTTAGCCCTTATTCCAAAACGCTTGCTGTCTATTTGCATGCAACGTAATAACTTGGTTAGAAAGTAAGTAAATTTATATTTTAAATTTTTACGCATGAGAACAAATAAGTCACGCTTCAATAAGTCTTTCTTTGAACGTTAACACTTCTGCCAATAGACCAGTGATAAAAAGGTGCTTATGATACTTTTGCAAAACACAAATTTAAACATTTAAGGGCTTGTTCACCAGGGTGGGAAGGGGGGCTTACTCCTATTGGGATTTAACAGATGGTTCAGTCAGCATAAAATTACCCCTAGTCTAAAGTGATGTAAAACACCCTCAAGTGGTAGTAATTTTATTAGGACACCCTCCAATGGTAGTACCTTTTTCAAAACACCCTCAACTGGTAGTTTTAATAACAATCATAATAAATTTATTATCAATATTGAAAAATAAATTAAATCTATCAGGCTATACAACCCAGTTTATTGGTAATCAGTCCAACTCTTGTGTTTTAATTACTGTATCAATGGAATTTGTTGTTGAAAAAATGTTTTTAAATTTTTCTGAAAACGCTCAAATGGAATTATATTCAAGATTTGAGAACATTTTGTTGTAAATTATCTTCGACCTCAAAATGACTGGACCCTCTGTTAATTCCCAATGGGAACACACAGCCCGAGATAGGATGAATTTTGACGTCCATTTTGTTGTGAGTATGCTTCAATTAAATTGCCCGCATGCAAAGAGCTGCTAATTTCGTCCCGTCCGAGTGGGATTTCTCTGCGGTTTCTGTTTACATGGGAAATTTCATCTTGGTTTGCCAATGTGAGGTAAAAATGTCCAGTTCCAGCAGAATATGGCGACCTGTTTCATGTTAAAAAATAGGGGGCCCAGGAAATGTTTTTAGAGGCCACGGAGCTGGAGGGACCAGGGGTTCGGGCACACCCTTTATTTTGGTTTTCAGACCGGTTTTTCAAACCGCTGAAACCGGTCTGGATCCGCCCTTGTATATACAATGTCTCCCCGTTTTATAGCTGCTGCGGAGGAGCTTTAATTTGCATACACCTTTTTGCTTGAATTGAATTTGATATAAGAGCTTTCGATTTAATGTTTGATATTTCATTTTCCAAAATTTTCCCAATTATGAATGAGTCATACTCACCAGATATGTCGGATTTCTGCTGCTGCAAACTGCCGAAAATACTGCATTATTATGACTTTGAGAATGCCGTTACCGTTGTCTTTCTTTCAGTGTAGCTTAGGGGTAATTTTTTGGACCACCAGGTATATTGAATGATGTTCTGTTCATAAATTTCTTTGAACGTTTTTTGCATATTTCCAGATGAAATATAAACTTTCTTTCTCTACTACAGGCTACCTGTATAAGGTGCAAATATTCACGGACAAAACTAGATGTAGAGGGTGAAATTTGGCCTATTTTTGGTATCTGCTGGGGATCCAAAATTCTTCCTGTGATAACAGACAAGAAAGATTTTCTTGTGCACACGTGGTCAAAGAATTACTCAATTCCGCTGCAGTTCTTTGATGAAGCTACTGAAAGCAGAATGTTCGGAAATGCACCAGAAGGCGTCATTGAAACGTTGATGAAAAAACCGATAACAATAAACGCTCATCTTTTCGGTTTTCCATCGTCGTATTTCATGAAAAACCCAGTCGTGTTGACGGAATTCTATCTTGTTATTTCTGCCAATAAGGATAGATATTCAGATGAATTTGTCTTCCCTTATGAAGGTAAGTCAAGCCTGTCAATATATTCTTATTTCGATATTCTGGGTGTATTTTAATGATGAAGGCAACGGTTTCGTGGCGTTTTCCTTTCAAAGCGGTAACCGTGAAAACGGGGCTCAGTTTTTTCTAGGTTTCTAGTGTTCTCGAAAGATTTCAAATTGAGATTTGCCTTTACTGTCCTTTGTCTTTCACTTTGGTAGGTCGCAGGTACCCGATGTATGGTTTGCAGTGGCATCCAGAAAAATTATTGTTTATTTGGAACCTTATGATTGCAGCTGATATGATGCCATTCGTGCAGCTCAATTGATGCCATTCGTGTAGCCCAATATATTGCAAACTTCTTTATTATAAAAGCAAGACAAAATTCCAACAGATTTGCATCTCGAGAAATAGAGGAAAGGCATTTGATTTAAAGATGGAAACCTGTGTATATTGGCAAAATCTCCGATACACCATACGAGCAAGTCATGTGAAGCGAATGGATCTGATCTGATTTTGAAAAACTCTAAATTTTAATCGATGTTTAGTTTTCAGTTTCTTAATTTCAACCTCAAAACATTAAATGCAGCTACAATTATCAATCATTTTGATACTAAAACTTCTAAACTTTTACAAAATTTTAATGTAGCTACACGTTATTTTAAGTTTTTCTCGATTTCAATTTCTAAACACGTAAGTAAATACAGAAAAATGAATGAATGACGTACTGGAAATTGTTTATTTTCTTTGCAGCTACCCCAGATCGGCCAAAAAAAGTGTCCCCATATTTGCAAATCTGCCGTGGAAGAGATTTAGTTTCGAGCATTCTGCTTTGCTTTGGTTCGATAATGGTTCAATACCTTCTCTGCCAAAATTAACCCAATAATCACCATTCTCAGCAGTGAAACCAAAATAAATGATTTCTGCTGCTGTAGTTTGCTGAAACTACAACGTTCAGTTATAGCGTGGTAGTTTCATGTTTCATAAACCATTTTGTTCACATTTATAAGCACATTAAAGATATATATATATATATAAAAAAGGTTTTAAGGCTTCGCGGCTTTGGGGCTTTCCATAAGCTCGTGGACTACTCAGTAGACTTTGGCAAACGAGGTATCAAACTTTAAGTTGAAGCCTCTTATCAACACGTCAAGCAACAACACGATTATCAAAACTAAGTCTCCTCCAGAGTGGCTTTACAAACGTGGGAACATTTTTTTGGGCCAGCAGGTGAATCTCTTGTTTGCAGCGGTGAATAATTTCTTGTTCGTTACACAGTTTAGACCACTTCCGTGGAGCTACACTGACGTAATTTCGAACGGGGGGCTGGGCTCCATGGAAGCTATCGAAAATCGTAGCAAATACATATAGTTCTTCCGCAGTATAAACACGTTTTTCATACGCAGAGACATTTGATATGTGGTCTTGGGACGAGAAGTTAACAAATTAGACACTGCGGAGGATTATGACTACGAACTAATTTTCCCAAGACAACCTTCACTCAAGCAGTCTTGAAATTTGTCTGCAGAACAAACGTACTTCAATTTGTCATCACTCTTAGGGCCTAGATCTACATCTTCTTGTGTTACGCGATTCAGCCTGTCAATGATGAGATTTTTCGATAACATCAATTCTAAATCACTTGCATGTTGCATTGTCGTATTCGCAAAGGAGCAAGTAGTAGTGAATCGCTCAATGATCGAGAGGAATTCGTCTGTTTGGGTTTCCAGTATTAAGTTTTTCTTGATAGCAACCTCTTCGATTTCAGATATAAACTGTTCTTCGATTGTGTCAAGGGTTGCTTTACATTTTGCAATATGGTGCTGCACACTCTTTTTGGCATTTTCTGCATTTCCTTTAACATTTCTGCTCAGACTGATAACATCTTCAAGACTTTGTTGAATTGGTTGCAACTTGCTTTTGGCTTTCATTTCTACAATTGCAACCTGTTTAAGAAGTATCATACTTTTATTTGCAAGTTATTTCTACCCGGTGACCCAAAAAATATTGCACACGTTTAAAAAATCACAAAAATGCCTTTCCTAAACCACGGTTGTTGGAAAATAGATACTTAATCATATCAAATTTGGGTGATTTTTCAAACGTGTAAACATTTACGGGTCACCTTTGAAAAAATACCATACTTATTTTTGCGCAAAAAATAAATGGCGAAAATATTTGAAATAATTTCATAAAATAAAAAATATCACCATGAACAACGACAGGCAAATAGCATAACATTCCCAGCAATGAAACCTCTATTCGCTCTCTCTGTGAGTATATTGGCATATTAAAGCAATTTTCCAGTTTTATTTCTATGACAAGCAAATCGTTATAGTTCTGTTTTTGGCACTAATTCCTGTTTTGGCACAAACACTCATCATAGACATGGGCAGTTTTGAACCTTGGTGACAGGTCTTCCTCACATTAAGTACCCAACCACTGCGAGGGTAAGTCATGTTTATTTTCATTTTTCGAGACGTAGCACGAGAAAACTAACTTTAGTTAAGAGTTATGATATTACGTTTAAAATTGTAAAATTGAAAGAAAATTCTTCTTGCATTTACCCCCTGAGAGTATGACATTTAACTTTATTTAGCAACAGGTCATATTGTTTTCCAGGGGTGAAAAGGTTATTATAGAAGATTTTTTCTTACTTGCGCCCTAACTTTATTGCTGACATCTTCAACTTTGATCAATTCATGTTTTCTGTGGCTTTCGATCAAACATTCACTGCAAACCACTTCATCACAAGTTTGACAAAAGTACTTCATTTCTTCGCGCCGATGTTGAGTGCATTTTGTAGCGTGCGTTGACAGTTTATCATGCACTTCATTTTGATTCTTGTCTTCGTGGCTCATGAGTGCTCCAATCGGGTGCCTGCTTGTTATTTTGGTGCTTCTGTGACTTTTAAGGCATTTTTCGCAAAGAAACTCGTTGCATTCGTAGCAGTATGCTTTCATGACATTATCTTCTTTGCAGATTGTGCAACAATAAGTATCTATTAAAACAGTTTCATCTGTCAATACCATCAGGCAAACATAAATATAATATCAGGCAAAGCAACGATTACAAACAAAGTTTACAAATCTCACAAAAGATGTGGTGAAAAAATGATAAACAGCAGAGGAGCCCTTTTTGGAATGAACTTCCGTCAAACATGAAATATATCTCACGTTTGAAGACGTTTTGCGTCAAAGTAAAATTGAATCTGATTAATTTCTAGAAAATCTTAAGTATCATAACATTTATACTTTTTGATAATATTTTCGTGCTATATAAATCGAAATATATTGTGTTTATAAATTAATGTACATTATTTGTACATCGACGAAGGGTATGTTTTTTTGATTTTTAATTTTAATTCAATGGCCCAAACTAATTTAGCTATGCTTTACTTGGATCGCAAAGGATTCAAATTTGTGATGTTATATTGTAATTTTAGTTACTTTAATTATATGAATAATGTTAAATTTAATTGAATGTTAAAGTACTATTTCAACATGTAAAGCTATACATTATAATTGCCATGAATGACGATACACTAACGGCTGACCAAAAAAAATATCTTTGTTTGCAGGACTGTAGCTCAAATTCAATAAGGTTAAAAATATCAAATTGTACTTGAATCAATGCTCAAAAGGCAAACTTAGAATTTGGGATATCATTCAGCCATATGCAACCACATTTACCTGTCCAAAACTGGAAATTAAAATTGCGCTAATGAGTGAGCTTTTAATTGCATTTTTGGGTCATACGGTATATACAGTTATACTAGTATCTATCTATCAATATACTGAGCAGGACTGCATAGCGGTATATAAGCTCAGGTGTAAAATAAAGAAAAATATAAATTAATGAAGGTTAAGTTAAATTTATGGACTTGACACAGGCCTCCCCCACAACGGATCACTGAGCTAGGAGGCCCGGGAAGTTTTAGCCCCACACTATAAGATAAGTTAAACCCAGGAGATTTTCAGTAATCCTGACAATAAACCCTAATCAACCGACATGAAAAGAGACCCGTGCCAAGCCCAAGGGAGTTGGAGATATCTCTGATCCAGGCTATGGACTTAGGGAAAATTTTAGAAGGAATTGAATAATTTTAACATCAATTATACATAAATTAACTTATTTACATTAGCTAACATTTTAAAACTAACTTTCTATTTTAAATAAACATGAACAATTTATCTTTCCTCGCCCTGATCTAAACCATAAAGAAAAAACCGCATTTTATATCGGGTGTCCCAAAAATATGGAAACAGGTTTGATTAAGGCTAGTGCTGAGAATATCACTCAAATTATTAATCAATTATTGTTCAAGTAATCCTCTATAGTAAATTTAAAATTAAAAAACTGGTTTGTTGATATTAATCGTTTGATAATAGTAATATCTAAAGTTCAAATTTGCTTCCCACTCAACCAGGGGTTTTAATTTTGGCCCACACTCTTCAAAGATCGTGTTGTAGGGTTTTCTGAATCACGGCGGTGTTCCAGACAACACACATTTTTGAACAATGATTCCAAAAATAATCTTGAAAATCAGTCGTCCATGGCAAAAGTTTCGAAAACTAAATTGGCTGTTTCATTTTGGTAGATTTTTGGTAAAAATTCTGAAAAAGAGAAATCATTTCATAGTGGCTGCATACATAAATAAGCGTTTATTTTTCCGTTTTCGGATTTCCTTCTGAATGTGTTTCCAAGCACCATTAAATTTATTTCGTTTTCGTATCAATTTTTAAGTTGATTACCGATAAATATTTTTAAAATTATTTTGAATAAATTTGAGTTAAGCTAGCAGCAATAGCCTTGACCAAAGCTGTTACCTTCTTTTGGGACACCCGGTATTCTTGATAGCAAAGTTGCAAAGTACAGTTCTGGTAACATTTGAAACCTGGTCCCTGTGTTACATTTGTTGTCTAAGAAGGTATTTCAAATCAGTTTTGTCATGATTTGCAGGACCTACCACGCCATATTCATGTAACACATCTATTGCACGTCCAGATATATTTCTAATTAACAAAAATTCTGCCTCTCAAATTCAAAGTAATGTGTCTATATATGTACAACTCTTCGCTGGTGGTAGCCATTGTTTAATGTTTAACTGGCCAATCAGTCACGCATTAATTTATAACTAGCCAATCAGTATGGCGTAAAGATTTGTCTTTATTTACCTCATGGAACTGTGACGTTTTTATGTCTCTGTATGGCTCTTCGTGGGGCGAAAGGGTTCATTAAATACACGTCCAGGCAGGGTGTTTGCATTCTGGACTTATTCTGGACTTATTGTTGTTCACATGATGAAAATATGTTAGTGCTCATTATCTAGCTTATATCCCATCGGAGTTCTTCCTTTTATAAGGCCGCGATGGGCCATGGTGGCAGCCGTAAAGCCTCTTTGAATCCGCCCTTTGGGTTTACCTAGTTACACTAGCCAATACCTAAAAGCTAACAATAAAGGACATAGCAGAAATACTTAATCAAGATGACCCATTCTTTACGCTCTACAATCAACATAATAAAACTGAAAAACATTAACGTAATTATAGGTATAAATTATTAGCAACTGCAATTAATAAACAATTATACAACCCTGTTCAATTCAGGCGACGGTGTTTTGCGACGAAATTCTCTTGAGTAACTGCGAAAGAGGTGAGGAATTTCCTGCTCAGAAAATCGTGATAAACTAGACGTTAAATGTGATTCCCCTAACCATTGTCCATTTAAGGGCGGTTCTCTATATAATACTGGTAATGAAACAATTCTTTGCCGAGAAGGATACGCGCTGACATGACCCATTGCGTGCGACATGCTCGCAAGTTCGAGTTCGGTCGCAATTTGCCGCTTCCATTTGTTTCGTCGATTCTGGAACCATATTTTCACTTGTGTCTCCGACAACTTCAACGAATTCGCCAGCGACGCGCGCTCTGATGAAGACAAGTATCTCTTCAGTTCGAAAGCCGTTTCCAGTTGGTAAACTTGCCGTCGAGAAAATACCGTGCGTGTTTTTTTCCGTTTCGAGGACTTCTCAGTTTTGCATTTTTCGCTCGGCGAAAGCGGTGGAGTTAATGTTTCGGAACATTGTTTTGTGTCAGAAGGCGACAGAGGAGGTCTTGCATCGACTGTCTTGTCTGAAATAAAAAAGGTAGTTTTTAGAAAAGTGAAACGACGAACTAGTATATATAAAACTAAATATGTATTGAAAAGATCTAAAAATGCATGAAAAGGCTAAATTGATTCATCAATGAAATATCAAACGAGATGAATATCAACGAGTTTCTGACAATCGATGAACTGAATTTACTGCAATTTACTGCATGCCTGGCCATTTTTTTTAGTTTGACTAATAATTCCACAAATATTTTGATTTATTGCATCATTTTACTGCAAAACAAAACAGAAGCTAAAATGAATATTTTGTAAACATCTTTCCAAATTTCATACCTGAATAATCGTTTCTGTATGGCAGATGATTAGCAAACCAAGGAATCCAACTTGGATAAGAACGATGTCGCATTTCTGGTGGAGTTGGGCTGAATCTAGCCATCGTATCTCTTCTCTTTAATCCGTTATCACATCGACTACTTAAAACCATATATCGTTCATCAGCAGGAACAAAACTGCCCCTGTCGTATTCTTTAGTCGACCTTGTAGTATTACACAGTTTCTTCGTTGAATGTAAACTTTCCTCGGTGATGCACTCGTCGCTTTGGTATTCTTTTGTTGCTCTTGCAAACAACTTCTTTCTTGGCTGACAACTTTCATCAGGAATATAATCTTCTCTTTGGAAACGATTAATCGACTCGACAAAATAACGAGAACGCTCGATCTCTTTTTCGCGTGAAATGTCTGCGATTTCTTCGTGTTCCTTTTCTTGTTCCTTGACTCCTAAAATATCTGATATACGGAACGATTTTAATGCTTTCCTTTTCGTTGCCATACTTCAGTTGACTAACTTTAAAGACTCTAAGCTCGTAGATTAAACTTCACAGATTTCAGCCAAAAGCAAGACAGTGATAGTAATTAAATCAAATTGCAGTGATGTCCGTACACCATTCCTTCTGAGCTGAATGCAAAAAATCTCCTGCGCACCTTTCCACTTTAACTCGTTCTGATTTCTATACATGTTTTATGATTTCCTACAAATTGCTTCTGTTGTTTGCCGAAATGCGTTATACAATAGTCTTGACACGCCTCCAAACAAGCAAGCGCAGAATTTAACTCATCAACACTTACGGATATTTATTTCATCGTCAATTCTATTCAATTTCAACATTTACTGTTATATTAACTATAATGGCCAAATAATTTGTTGTTTGGGCAATTAAATTAATGACCTTGATGAGATGAATCATAAATTTGGAACAATTGTGTCCATTAGAATTATTAATGTTTGTTTGAGATAAATGGTCCCCTTAAGTTTTTTATATCCCCTCATGGGTCTTGTTACAATACCAAGCTTTCCAATAGACCACTATAGGCCTGTTTCATTTCAACCCCCTCAAGCTAATGTCACCTCAATGTCTCTTTTTCCAATGAACCGCCATAAACATGTTTCATTTCAACCCCCTCATGCTAATGTCACCTCGGATGTCCTCCTCGGTCCTCTTTAGACCGCAATAGAAAGGTCAAATTTTGACCTTCTCCAGCTAATGCCCCCTCATATGTCCCTTTTCCATTTAACCATCATAAACCTGCCCAATTTTACCCCCCCCCCTAGATAATGTCCCCTCCGATGTCCTCCTCGGTCCTCCATCCATTAGACCGCAAAAGAAAGGTATAATTTTGACCTCCTCCAGCTAATGTCCCTCGGATGTCCCTTTTCCAATAAACCGTCATAAACTTGCCTAATTTTTACCCCCTCTAACTAATGTCCCCTCGGATGTCCCTTTTCCATTGAACCGCCAAAAACCTGCTTCATTCCCCCTCTGGATAATGTCCCCTCAGATGTCCCCTCAGATGTCCCCATGTGAAAGAAAAATGTTCGATACTAAATTTCATTCCCATTCTGGAAATTTTTCTCTTTAAAATATATGAAAAATTATTAACTTATTTTCTAAATATCTAGCGATTAGAATCGATCATAATCTTTAAACATATGACTTGACTTTAAATATATAAATCCCTAAATAATAACCTAAAAGGGTAAATGCACAATTCTAAACTGGCAATGCACTGTTCCCTTCTCTTTATGTTGTTTTCCGGTTTCTCTAATCCACTAAAAGAAACTTTAAAGTAACTCAATCTAGCAACATACTATCTTCGTCAAAAGCTCGTACTTAAAATGTTACAATGACAGACTGAAAGCTTATAACGGAAGATGGTATTTTTTTTAAATTAGCTATCAAGGTAAAATTATAAAATTTAACTTAATGAATGCCAAGAAGCGTCCAGAGTTGAAAAACTCAGTAATGCCTTGATAATCTGTGTTGTTACATAATTCGTTTGCATGAAAGAATTTTGTTCAAAAGGCCATTTCAATGCAGTAAGCTGCTGAGCCAATCTGGTGCACACAGACGGTTAATTCACGTGCAGTCAATCAAAAAAACTAATTTACAATATTTTTATTGCAGGAATCAATTGTTATATCAGACAAAACTCTTTAGGAATGCTTTTATTGATCTCTGGGCAGGAGATAATTATTAAAAACATCTGATTGCTTCATTTTCATTTAACGGTAAGGCATAAAACACGGAATGATTAAACTAGACTACTCGTCAAAAGGATAAATCAAAAGGATAAAACAGAGGTAAAAATAAAGCGGGCAGCCTAATAAAATGTCAGAGCGCTCGCAAAGCTTCTAGGGAGGAGCGTGAGTTTTGATAATTACGTTTTTGATTGACGTTAATGTAAGAGGCTTTGACGTAAAGTTTGATACCTTTTTGCCAAAATCTATTAAGTAAGGGATAGTGCAAAACATATTTTACAACAGGGTCTTTAAAAAATGTGAAAGCCCCGTAGTCATAAAATGCTAAAATATTTCATGCCCCTTCAAGTCAACAATACAAGTCAACAATATTTTTGTACCCCGTATAGCAGATAGACAAACGTCACCTCGCACAAAACGATCGATAACTAGATTTATCATTATTTTGATGATTTTTAAAATTTTGATATCATAGATTAATTATTTTTGAGGAATTTCAGTATACCCGAATTCCAAATTTTCTGTTAAATTGAACAAAATGGGGAACAAATGTCAATGCCCCGTTGAGACTGGGGACAGAAAATATAGTCCCCCGTATAGGGACAGAAAATATAGTCTCTGCACCAGTAAAAAAAGTGCCTGCCCTATTGCATTCTCCACTGGCCCTGTTGTAAAGTAAATTTTTCCCTAATCCCCGAGTTATATAAAAGCAAAGCCTTTCTCGAAACAACGATGTAATAATTTCAGCAGATTGTAGCAGCAAAAATCTTCTGTTTTTGGCTTCATCGAGAATAACTCTGTGGTTAGTGGGTAGATTTTCGCCAACAAGGTACCAAGGCAACAAGGTCACAAGGCAACAAGGTCAACGAGCAAAAACATGTTTATCAACATTACAACTTTACAGCAACATTTTTTTAGGGGTCACCCCATATATTCGAAGAATAGGATCTTGAAACTAAAGAATAGAATCTCCTCTTGAGTCAATATTCCAGCAAATTCCAAAAAATAAAGCGCTACATCCGAAAATAATCCCACAAAAAGATCGAAGGGTATTCCTTCTCCAAACGTAACCCTGGCTCAGAGTGGAGTTCCCGCTTGAATTTGTCAATGTAAAAACTTTCCCCAATATAAAGGTATATTTTGGGGTGTAAAATCTTTAGAATTTGGTATATTCTTGAGTTTTTTTTCAAAATAGTTTGTGTATGACTCTCCTGCCAATTACCTATGGTGAGTCCCCCAGGATCCCTGAGCGAAGCTACAGCAATAATCACAACAACAACATCAAAAACAACAGCAACATCAACACATTCCTCCGCAGTATCTTGTTATAAATCTGCGGCAGGTAGAAATCAAAGAATGCCCTCATGCACTATTGTCTGTGGGCAGTGTAGCTGATTATTGTGTTATTGATTGCGCACGTTATTTTACTGGTAAAAATCTAACAGGTGGCAAATGAGAGTGAAACTGAGGAAACTGCAATGGCGCTATTCTAGAACCGCAACACCACGTGACCAAAACCTTAACCAAAGCTATAACCAAAGTCCAGTTCCCTTCAGTCGAACATAAAGTACCGTATATGCTGCTTGCCCTAACCCTGGTCACGTGGGCGGTTCACTTCTAGGATAGTACCAACCTAAATGAGGTTTATTTGATTCGTTGTACAATTTGTATTCTGAGGTGGGGCACGAGGTGGGGCAACACGATTTTTGAACGTTTATTACCCTCCTTTTACCCCGAAATAAACAATATACACTGCCTCCAATAGGCGCCACGTCACTATAACGGATAAAATACAGCGAACCGCGAAAGAAAAGTAAGATCATAACTAAATTGAATTGAATTTTCACCTTCAGTTCTGCGTTCTGCACATTATTCCAGTCTGCAAAATACAAGAACAAATATCAGTCTCAGAATCTGGACAAATAACTGATGAAAAAATAGTGTGCAAGTTATTTATTATTTATTGTTTTGAAAAGTAAACAACATATGTCAATTACATGCTCTCGCTTTCATGAGACCAATAAAATTTTAAGATTGTGTTAAAAAGGATGCCATTAACGCCTGAAAAGAACAAAAAATTCTCTGATAATCATGGATAATTACTTCTTTGTTTTTGAAGATTGATTGCATTCAAAGATGTCTTTTATTCAATTTCTCAAATCATCAATCACAAATCACATACATAGAGGAGCGTGCTGCAGCAGACCGTATCTAAATGAAAAAATAACATTGCACGATATCTGTTACCAAGGCCAATCTCATAGGGGTGTGGGGATTGACACCCCCCCCCCCCCCTGGAAATACGAAAATATGAAAAATGGTATTTACTCGGGCAAAGCTGAGCTCATTATTTATCGACAAATTGATAATTCTACTAGGCACATTTTTAGTCACAACTCCTTCCACAATC
The DNA here is from genome assembly GCA_036873815.1 of Phacellophora camtschatica. Classification (NCBI taxonomy): domain Eukaryota; kingdom Metazoa; phylum Cnidaria; class Scyphozoa; order Semaeostomeae; family Ulmaridae; genus Phacellophora; species Phacellophora camtschatica. The sequence continues at coordinate 14,778 of JAYJMH010016574.1, forward strand.
TTCTGGGGCTGACCCTGTCTGTAACGCTCCCCAGAACTGATGGTGTCACCAATAGAATAACGTGGTGACAAAATATGTCCAAATAAGGTTCGCCTTGTTTCAGAAAAAATATAATGTTAGAAAGCATTTTTATTGTTCTAGTTTAATTAGCCAATCACATCATTCTATTGCAAGTTCTTGCAATTTAACTGGTGCGAATGTTGTCAGTAAAGAAGCATAAGAGAATTACAAAGATTTATAAATGTCCTTCAATTCACAAAATGTCCTTCATTTCTAGTTCTCTGAACTTTTAGCTTAACATCGAGGAACACATTATGAAGATCCGCGAAAAGCGAAAAAAAGAAATTCATTTTCAAAAACGCTTTGTAAATCAGAAATATGACGCTGAGAATGAAAATGCCGTGATAATTCGATTAAGCTCCCCCTTTCGAATAAGCCCCCCTTTCAGAGGTCGCGTTTTGAATAAGCCTCCCGGGGCTTAATCGAATTGTTAGGGTCCTTGCATGGGCTTTGCATGTTTGGTTTTTCACTTTCGTCTTTGACGGATCTGACCGGATCTGACATAATATCAACAAACTGATTGCGGACGTGAAATTACCTCCGTCAGTTCTGCAAAATGAATTCGAAAGGCAAAGCTTTCGTACTGTCAACCTCGTTCTCGTGAATATTTAACACCCGTTCTCGTCCGCGTTTTCCTTATAAATTGGCTGGCCACAGAAAATAATAATCTCACGTTAACATTCCGCGATCTGACAATTGTTTACAATTCAGTTTCAGAGAGCTACTCAGTTCTAAGGCTAAAATATACCTTGGAACCCACAGTTTATGAGAAAATATCTTCAAAAAGTACCCATATTAGCGAATTTTTCGTGACTTTGGTTATAAAATACCCACTTTTATGGGGATTTTGTCGATTCCAACCCATCCATGTACCGAGCCCCCTCCAGTCATCATTCATTCGAATTTCTCCGTAATTCTACCAAAACAATTTGTGAACATCACCAAAGTGTATTTCTTAAAACTTTCCGTGAGAACGAGGTTGCATGACTAATAAATCAAGTTAGAAATTTTAGGCCCAATTTAAAAAGTATCCTCAGACATATTTATGTTATAACTTGTCTACTCTATACAACCTAAGCAATATAAAATACTTATTGGTCAGACATTTAACAAATGAATCTAAACAAATAAAAACAAAAATATTTGATTTCAATTAACAACATAGCTGCATATTTGTCCTAAAATTCAAACCGTTATTATTCAGTTGAAATCGTAAATCACATCGGGTTAAAAATTTCTCTATAAATCACATCATTTTTTATTTCAACTAAATATGCAAAAATATTTTCCTCAAACTCTGCCATCAATAAAACGATAATGTCCGGCCTTCGGAAGCCTGATAACCATCTTTACAAGTTGAACATTCCGGAAATTGTCAAATAGTTTTTCATGACAATAATTCGTCAACACAATAACTTGTATGTTGCTCAAGTAATAAAAACTTCGAAAGAATATTGCAACACTGATTGTCCGGACACAATAAATATTACCACATCTCCGGACACAATAAATATTGCATCAATTATAAGTGGGTTGATGTTTGCAAAGTGAAAGAAAAGAGGACAACGTAATGCTACGTTCAAATGTCCAATAAAATGTATGCATACGTATTATATTGTTATTAGGGCAGAAAAATGAGACCAGAGTTTTCTCGAACGAGCAATAAATCTGAATCTAATTGCCAAAAGAAAAGCCAAGGAGCCCGGAAAGGACGAAGAAGATAGACTCTACCAATACACAAATTCTGCAACACGAAGATTAAAAACTGTGTTGTTTTTTATTCACAACTAAAATCCACAGGGAAACAAGAAACTGAATGTCAATGTTAAGTAAAGATAGATTCACTTGCGTGCAGCTTCAACTTGTCCTTTTCTTTCTTTTCCTTGAGATCCACTAACATCAGTTCCATGTGCACAAAACTGTCCTCACGTTTGCAAAGCTGGTATGGAGAGGGTATAAATTTGATGAATTTTTACGTTGATCAACTAAAAGTGTAATCGCTTCAACTTAAAGTATGACCTTCTTTGCCCAAATACTTAGGGGGGCAGTACCATCTAACTCAGATAGGGGGAATCGTGATAGGAGGGGGCGTGTCCAAGGAAAGCTTGAGTTGACCCAAACATATAATGGAACAAAAACCTAAACCCAAAAATATAACAGTATGCCGCATGTGATGATGCAATTTTGCTGCCTGTAACATCTTTTTATAACATTCTTATGATATTTCTTAATGTTTTGCACAAAAATATAAGATTTTTAAATTTTTAGAGCCAAAATTATACTTTTTTAAGAAATATTTTCCGACTTAATCACATATTATCGAAATCGCAATCCCAGCCCCAAAAATATAGGAGATGCCCCCCTATCCAAGTCAAGTGGTACTGACCCCCCCCCCCTCTAACTTGGGCTAGAATCTACAAAGTAATCCCTGAGGTATACCAAAGGAAAGCCAACGTAAATACCTTTCTCAAAGCACTACTAATGTAGTATTTTCAGAAGATTGCAGCTGAAAATCATCTGTTTCTGAATTCATTCAGTATAATGATCATTGGGTAAAATTTGACAAAGTTCAGCAAAAACAAAATTATCAACACTAAAGCTTCTTCGCATCAGCTTTGCAAACGTGATGACATTTTTTAGGCCACTCTGTGCGTTGAAAACAATTTTACTTGCTGCACTTTTGATTCTTGGAGCAGATTCTGCAATCAAAGTTTAATCCGAAAACCAATTTTTGCACTTTGCATATTGAAAAAAATGAAATAATGGCAGCCTTGGCTCTAATGTGGGTTGCACGCTGAGAAAAGCCTAAGCGCCGAAGCAAACAAGGTGGGTGGCATGCTGGGAGGGGCATGAAAAGAGCGCCAGATGTGACCAAAGTTCTCACTGTTTGCCACAGATTCCTCGGTGCGCAAGGATCGCTGCTAAAATTGGTCTTTCAAATCTTTGGATCTTCACAGGGGTAGAAAGGGATCTCAAAATAAAAAAAAATTGACGAAATGTTCCAAAACGTGCTGTTGGTTGCAAATTGCTTTGTGTAATAGGATAATCTTTGAATAACAACCAAGAAAATATTGCTATTAAGTATTGGCAAAAACGATATCAATTAAGAATTTAATTGATCGTATTATTTGAATATTTTGTTTGGCACCAATTCCAAAATTACAAACGAAAATGAGAAAAGGGAGGCGCTTCTACATGACGTAATTCTCAAATATGTACTCACAAATGTTTACATTGCAAAGAGCAATTGATATTAATTGGAACTTTTCCTATATTTGGCACATATAGCAGCTAAGAAAATATAATTTGAAAAGAAATAACACAAAGTAATGTTTTAATTTCAACAAAATCCAATTTTAATAAAGGTTTAAAAATTAAATAATCACCTAAATTGTCGTTAAGAAACGATAAATAATAAAACGGAAATCAAAATTAATTGAGTTTTAATTTCGACAATATAATTATCGGTACCAGATAACATACATAAAGGTATCAGATGAAAGAGTTGCCAAGATTTTTTGTGTTTAGGGCCTGTTTATATTTTTTGTGTTTAGGGCCTGGGTACCCGGGCTGGCCCGCTTAGGTGAGATCTCACATGCGCAAAAGTTTCTATAGAATTGCTTGTAATTATTTTCGCACAGTGCAGCTCGGGCAGGCCTCGTGTTAAAAGAAATAAATATAAAATTTGGCGCCCGACTCCAAATGATTAGAGTTCAACAATTGTTGTTTTGAAGCAACAAGAACCTTCTTCCTCTAAACTGTTGTGAGGGTTATCAATTTTTATAAAGTTTTACATGGCTATCAAAAATGAGGCATTCCGTGCGGTTCTGGGAGCAAGGAAACTTATAAATTTTATCAAGGAGAACATGGGAGCATTTTATGTTTTTATTTGGGGAACATTGAAAGCGTTTTTGAAAGCGGAAGAGTTTTTAAGGAACTTTCTGGATATAACATTGGGGAACTTTTAAAAGAAAAGCCAAAGGGAACTCTGAGTTAATTTATCACGGAACTGGGGAACAGACCTAAAAAATTTTGGCTGTCAAAAATCTTTCTAATTGAGAATCTAAAAGCATTTTCCAAAACAATTTATGGTACGCAAATGTTGTAAAAAAAACTCCAAATATTCCCAAGAAACTAATATTTACATGGGTACTTGCATCGTGTAGCGACAAACAGTGCGTTCGTAAAATCACAAAACTCAGTGATTCGACAGGTATGTAGATAGGAAATTTCTCATTCGTGAAGCTCAATACACTGGCGAGACACCAACCTGCTTGATCAGGCCTAATTTTCAAGTGATTCCAGAATTTTTTCAATTTTTTTATGAAAATTCGCAAATTAAGAATTTGTTTTAAAAATGGTTCTTGGAATGCTGGACGTAGACATTAGTTTCTTTGTTTGATTACTTATATTTCTGGAAAATCGTTTTGATCAAAAGAGCAAGTTGTTAAAGTTGAATGAATTCATGTTGAAGTCAACAGGAGTTCGGATTTTTAATACAGACCCAAAGAAGGTAAGCATACTGAAATTTAAATAATTTTAATGATTAAGAAAAGTAAGAAGCTAAGAAAAAATGTATTTCATCTAAGAAGTCTAGAAGATAAGGTTTTCTGCAATAAGATAGAAAAATAATGAAACAGGAAAGGGGAAAACAACAATTTAAATTTAAAGTAAAATTGCTGAAGTATACTAAAATTGGAGATTAAAGTAAAATGTTTTACTCCGTGAACATTCACAGTTAATCGACAGCAAAGAAGTAAAGTGATGTGGCTTTTAGTCTTAGCGAATGATAAACTTCATTCCCGACTTCATCATTCAATTTCTACTTCATTATCAAGTAGAGAAAAATTCCCATTTGATTGCACTGGATACTGCTTTGCTTTCATATTCTACCATTCCCTAATTCCCATACATCCCTACATCCCTACATCCCTACATCCCTACATCCTTACATCCCTACATCCCTACAGCCCCATAGCCCCACAGTCCCACAGCCCAACATTTCCACATCATCTCCACATCATCTCCATATCCTTCCTCTGTGCATGAAAACAATTCTATCCGAAGCTTTAAAAATTAAATATGCAAAAACAAGTGTAATAGTCGTTCCGAAAAAATCGGCAAAAACCATTGACCAACAAACGCACATTTGAAAAGATTAAATATGAAATAAACAAAATTAACGGTCCTTTTTCCTGGAATGTAAACTTGTAAAAAATTACACACACAACAGGAATGCAAATAGATTAGGCCTAAAAATAGAGTAAACATCACTAGCGATGAAACTTACGTTATGAATTGATTATCTCAGTAAAAATTCATAGAATTCTTTGCTACATGCCAGTTCAATTTTAATGTAAAATTTAAAATAACAAATAAAACTGCCGAAAACAAATAGAGGTATGAAAAAAATATTCGTTTGTTAAACGCAATAACGCGAAAAGTATCAACATCAATTGAGTACCGTAAATCCTCAAATAAACCCTCTTGGGGGCTAATTGATTTCAAGTCTTTTTTGGTAGGGGCTAATTCGAAGTCAGACACTTTCCTATGGGATAACTATATAAATATAAATACCATGGGATAAGTACATATTGAAAAGAACAACATACATGTATACATTTTTTCTATAAGAAACCGCTTTATAAGAAACTCACCGGTAAAAGGCCCAAAAATTTGAGAAACTTCCACTTGTAAATGAAAAAGCACTAAGAAACTTTTTAATTTTGATTCTTGTGAAATGTGGAATATAACCACTGTGCATGGTTTGATTAACATTGTATACATATAAACTACATATTTAATTGATAGATAAATGATGTTTGATCAATGAGTTATGGTACGTACAGCAATGATTTTGATTGATTTTCTAAAAACTATTTTAAACTTGTTTTGCAATGTTTTTGATACTTTATGTGCGTTTTTTTCAAATATGCAAATAAGAAACTTTTAAGAAACTTTTAGAAAACATTTACGAGTAAAATGTAGCAAAAAATGCTCCAAAATCAAGAAACTTTGACTAGTGAGGCTTTAGCTAGGTTTCTTATAAAAAAACGTGTATACCGCAAAAAGTATCAACATCAATTGAATACCGTAAATCCTCGAATAAACTCCCTGGGGGCTAATTGATTTTAAGTCTTTTGGGGTAGGGGCTAATTCGAAGTCAGACACTTTCCTATTGGATAACTATATAAATATTCAATTCAATTCAATTCAACTTTATTCATAGAATGCAAAAAACTACAATATTAAAAAATGTTGCAAACTATTCGA
>JAYJMH010016585.1:0-21099 GCA_036873815.1 Phacellophora camtschatica
CGCATTTCATTAGGCAATGTTTCTCCTTTTGGGTTCAGTAGTTGATCATTTCGTCTAAACATTTGAATGATGGATTGATCTTTGGTTTTCTCTTTCGCAGTTGCTTTCTTTGCCAGTTCATGTTTATTAGAAGTAATATGCTTCTTCACTGAACTGCTCTTCTTTGAAAGGGGCTTTTTACAAGCATTACTCCGGAGTTTACCACCAACAACAGCTAAATACTCATTCTTGTGCTCCCGCACTCTCTCCAAAGCACTGACTTTTTTGGGTCACCAGCACCACGTTTTCTACGTTGTAAGTTTCCTCGATTTGCAGGAACCTTTCTCTTCCTGGCAATTGCAGCTTTTTGAGGAATTCGCCGATCTGCCCCAGCACGAGGAGCAATCTCAAGGGGCCTATCAATTTCATCTTCATCGCTAGTGGTAGTAACGGACTCGACTTCAGAGTTGTCTTTTAGAAAAGTTTCTTTCAGGTCAAAATACTAAATTACGAAAAAAGTTTCTAAATAATTTAAAAGTTGCCAAAGAAACTAAAAGTTGCTCAATATGCTAAAAGTTGCCAAAAAAATGAAAAGTTGCCCGAAAGTTGCCGAGCAACTTGTGGACAGGGCTATCGAAGTATTATGCTGTGCAGCGGTTTCGAGTATTTAATTAGAACAGGGCCAATGGTTTGCGGTTGTTTAGCGTAAACGTAAAAATCGAACTTGAGGGGAATACCCTGTGCAACAAAACATGCCGTCGCGTCGTGCCTGTAATTCAAAGTAAGATTCTCCCCTATTTGGTGTGTATGCAACAACATAAAATTTGTTTACGCAACAGCAAAGTGATTAATTCTCATGCTAATTATCAAAGAGTTTAAGAGGATTTGGCATTCCACATTTCACCAGTGACATGACAATTAATTATTAAAGCAAGATTCTTCCCTATTTGGTGTGTCTGCAACAACATAAAATTGTTTACGCAACAACAAAAAATACTAAAAATTTCTTTGAAAGTGAAAGAGCTTGAAGGATTCCACTTCACATCTGATTAAATATGGCAAGAGGGGAGGTGGAGGAGAAATTGGAGGGTCTTGACATTTTAAAAAGGGGATCTGCAAAAGTTCTTGCCGCCAAATAAGAGAATCCTTCCAAAAAAAAGTGGCTGAAATCAAGCAACGCGGTCTTCAACTCATTTGGCAGATATAAGCTGCGAGGGTCTTTTTTTTCATGTCAAATCAATTTTTCATGTCAAATCAACCCCCCCCCCCTCTTCACAATATTTAATTACCGGTCCTAAAAAATTGCCCTGTTACGATGTATTTTGTGATGGCTATTTACACATGTGAATTGCCTGCCAATCAGTTGTAATTAATTTAGTTATTAGTTATTACTATTTGATTGCGTAATTGTTTGGGAGCAACCGTGAAAAGATTTTCCCACGAGAGGACATAAGAAAATAAAAGAAGCATGCTCATGATAAGACACTTTTTGGAGCTTAAAGTGCACCTTCACCTAATATTTTTAATTGCATTTTCTGTTAGTGCTTGTTGAGTTATTATAAGAACTTTCTACAGAAATGAAATATTCCCCTCCGTTCCGATTTTATGATTCATTGAATGTCCGATTATGAGCAAAATTTCAAACCCCGGCCGGGTAAAACACAACATGAATAAGCCTAGGTCGAGGGCGGAAATGACGCAAAGCCAGGAACACAAACTTAGTCAGGCGTTTTTTCATACTGAAGCTTGTTGAACGTGGGGTGGGATAGAAAACTAACTCAAAATTCAGAATTAATGCGTTGAGCCTCATCGTGGAATTTACATTTATGTCGAGAAAGGCATAGGCTGTCGTATGATTCAATTTGCTAGTGTTTATACCCCCCCCCCCCAAAGTAGCGAATTAACGGGACTTGGATTCGCCTTGCTTTTGCTCGCTAAATCGTTCTCGGTTACGGCCTCATCAACCTCAACAAAGAAGATTGACGCATGACTCTGCTGTTTTTTCCGCTCATCAATTCAAACAATCAGATTTCTAGATGAAGTGCTTGCACTTATTAACAGCAAAGGAATAGCTGTATAAATGTAACTACATAGGTAACAAATTCATTGTTCACATGGCTGAGGTGATGCTGCCGACCTGTGTGTGATTAACCAACGCAGATCGTCGTATCTCTATCTGTTACAGGTCATTTTTACCTGCTTGATATTTTTCAGTGAACAGTCGCACTAAAACCTGCATTAAAATATCTTATTAAACGGAGAATCTGCAATGGGATTTTGTTAGTCATTACCAGAATAACGAAACAACACTACGAATGGCCTAAGCAAGCCTGTTCACTCATCACGTAAATTGAAATACGATTACGGTAAAAAATTCTGATAAGATAGAAACAAGGAAGAAGAAAAGCCACAACTTGTTGAAGCGCAATCTTCATCTTGTTTAGTTACAAAAAAACGTTTATTTACCTATCATAAACATCAACACGATACTTAAAACATTCTTTCAAAACCTTCAGTTTATCCCTTCTGACATTAAAACTGCAAATAGCACAAACTTCTTCAAGCATAAGATCAAAAATAGTTACATGCAAAACTTCCTGAAAAACGAAAACGGAGTTAGCATATACCGCCAATTCTATCCATATACTTTCTTTAAACTTTTAGTAGGTAAAAATATTGGTTTACTATTTCTTTTTTACACACCTAAAAGGGGCCATCACGGAATAAAGGTCACCTCAACCTTTCTGATGTTAACACTGCTACTCTAGTTAGGGGTTTGTGATATTTTAAAATGGTATTTATTTATTTATTCTTTAATGCTTTTGATATTTTAAAACTTTGTAAATATTTAGTGGTGAAATGATACATACATACATACATATATATTGTGTCTCGAACAATATAAACCTCATCCGCAATTGCATCATCCTCGCGAGTTAGGAGAAGACAGCCAGACCAAATGGCGCCTTGACCTGTGCATTTGAACTTTGTTTATTAATCTTTCAACTTCAATCTCAAAATTTCAAAAGCTAATTCGTGTTGAAAAGTTGAAAAATTTCAGTGCTCAGATGGAATATCAAGAAAATGTTTTAGATTTCATTTCCCTATTTCTATAGTCCCGTTACTTCGAGGTGAACCAATTGGACTAAACTACCAACTTGTAGTGTTTAAAATTTCTTCTATAAACCGGTTTATAAAGTTTCTTATAAACCGGTTATTCATGAAAAAAATGCATTTATTTAATCAACAGCTTCCTTCTGAAATGTTTTCTTAATTTTACTAAATTTTTCCAATAATCGTGATGTGATCAGAAATTTTGTGTCAAATCTTCGCAGCTTCTCGTTCATCGTTTCATTATAACGCATAACAGAATAAGTGAGATTCCCAGCAAAGCAGTTCCAGCCCAACCGAGTCCATAAGACCAATCATAGTAATCACCATCACCACCATAGTACTTCGCGTAAATAGAAAGTCCAGCAGCGCCTGAGACAACTAAAAATGAAGAAAACAATTTTAGAAATGTGGACTCTAGACTGCATTCTTCTTTTTATAAGAAGCGGAAAATTTTTTCTGAGGCTCGATGTTCTTAAATTTCTAAGAATTTAAGGCTCAAAATGTTCTCAAATGTTTTTAAATTATTCTTATTTTTGGGCAGATGTTTCTCAAATGTTCTTAAATTCTTCTTATTTGTGCGCAGATATTTCTTCTTTAATTTTATCTTAATTTATGATATCAGTTTTTTCTGCCTTTTGTGAAGTAAGTGCAGTGTGAATTCATAATTTCCTAAATACGGTATTGAACTTTTGGGAAGTCTTTACTCTCGAGGCTGAGCATGTTCTTAATTTGTTCTTGTTTTTTGACAATTCCAACCACGATGTTCTTATAAAGTGTATTCTTATAAAAACGAGTTTATCTTTAAAACATGAAATGTAGAAAGTGCTGGAACATTTGCTCTGCTCTACACCGCACCTTGACAGCAGTCTGCAAAGCCAATGTTCTGCAAAGCCAGCAGTCTGCAAAGCGAACTCATTTCTCTGAATCAACATGGGTGGCAGGAGAAAACAAGTTTGTTTTTGCAAAAGAAATCTGATAGGCCTTTGTGTGTGTATTCTATTTAACTTTTTTCCATTTCTTGCTACCCATGGTCCCACCAAATGATTTTTTTGTGGTTTGGAAATTGCTTTTGTTGTTAGGTCTACCATACGGGCAAGTTCTCGTGCAATAATAGCAATTTATTGGTGTCAGTTTGAAGGAAATCTAGGCAGCATTTTTTCGACTCCAGATCTTAGAAGGATTCTGTGTAATTACATAATTTTGTAAATTCTCCAGAGTTTAAAAGGGTAGTTCTATATTTAGCGCAGCGCGATTTAGCTCCTTCACATTTCATTAAGAAGAGTTAGTCTCCTGAAAATATTATTGATGGACATTGATTACCTGAAAGACAGAGCAAGACACCAACAGCGACATTCCACGACTTTTTCAAGAGGACTGATAAAGTGCCTATAATAATTGAAAGTCCTCCAAACAAAACTGCCAATATCATCATTGCAATAACTGCTGCAAATTTAGCTGCAAATTAAATACATAACATAGTCAAACTTTAATTTTACAAAAATGTGATCAAAAACCATTTAGGGACAATGCCTTCTCACTAAAGTGTTTAAAGATGTTCATTTTATGGAAAATCATTTAAACTGGTTAAGATTTTCTAACTTTTACGGTTCAGAATTAATTATGAATTAATGGTATTTGTTTTATAAACAAAACTATTGCATATTTTAGTGATTGCGCCATATATCAGTGGGGGTGATTAAAATCTTCGACGATTCTCTAATCCCATCAAACGGATTTTCATCAAACGGACATGCTTGGAACAGGGCGTCTTTACAACAATGTGAAAAAGCGAATGTCATCCTTATTCACAAAAAGAACAGTAAAACGTTGTAGGAAATTTATCATCCCATAGTAGTTATATTGAGTGAAAACAAGGGTTTCATCCAGGTGATTCTACAATTAACCATCTGCTTTCAATTGTTCATGCTATCTTCTGCATTTGACTAGAATCCATCTCGATGTCCTTGCCGTCTATCTTGTTATATCAAAAGCATTATACAGTTGGCATGAAGGGTTCATATTCAAATTGGGTCAATGTGGTGGTTTTGGTAAATTTCTCTCCTTAATACAAAGTTTTCTTTCCAACCGTCAACAATGCCCTCTCTTGGACCACTGGCTTTAGGAAAAGTAAAATTTTCATTATATTCCCATTTCCAATTTGTCTCTTTACATCTGTCTTACGTCCAGGCCTCTCCTGGAAGAAATCAATCGTGGGCTAATAAAGCCCCCGTCATACGATTTAGGTAGGCTAAAAAGCCCTTGTAGAAATCTCTGCAATGTATATATTATCGTAATTATTCAAATAAGCCAACTTTTCAAATAAATCCCTCTTTCTAATTTCTGTTGATTAAGGGCCTGCTTAATATGAGCAGAGTTGGCCGGGCAAATTGGCACGAATATGGTCACGTGATCAATTGTGGGAAAATGCATTGCTTTTTATACATGTCCGTTTCAACATGGCGCCCAAACGAACACCAAAAACTTCATAAATTAATCTCTCTCATTCTTGTTCAGTTTGAAGCAATTTTTGGATTAAATCTGCATTTATATGGCTTAATTATTGTGTGGGAGACATATGAAGCCCAAAGAAATGAAGCAGTAATTGCTACAATTCTTCATAAACGCAACTACTTTTTGCAAAAACTGAAAAAGACAAGGTTAAGAAAGTTGAGACGAAGACCAAGAAATTTTCTTTCTTCTGTTGCCACTGCTTTGCTCGGACGCCATCTTCTCTATTCATCAAACGTGAAAACAACGAATGGCGCGGGTGCCAAAATTTACATTTATTTCTTTCGATACGAGGTCAGCCCAGGCTGCATTGTTTATATCAGAAAAAGCTAGCCCGTTTAGGTGAGATCTCGGGTGCACGAAGGCGAGATCCCACCTAACCGGGCTGGCCCGGCTCTCATATAAACTGTGCGAAAATAATTACAAGCAATTCTATAGAAACTTTGGCGCAGGTGAGATCTTACCTAAGTGGGCCAGCCCGGGTACCCGGGCTAGCCCGGCTCCATATAAACAGGCCCTAAAAATAAAAATATCCTTAGAAATGACAACACTCCAGTCAGGAAAATAAACAAACAAACAAACAAACGTATAAACTCAAACTAGACAGATGCATGTTCTAAATATTCTCAACAACATTCTTTCAGCAAAATAACAGTCAACATAACAATGACAATCGTCACTAACCAAACATACGACCAATTTTCCTGCAGAGCAGTACCCAACAGAAACTTTCGTCTTTCAAAAGACATGTACAAGCATGCTGTAGTACACCGAACATCCAACCAGTGGTGTAGAAGAAGGAGGTGCAGTGCAACCAAGCGCCCTTCCTGATTTTATTTCAAAACAACATTGCATCTCTGTGGAAACAACAAAAACTAGGTGCTTCCCAAGTGAATGAAGGGGTGGCCTCAAAACAATTTTTCGCGCTCGGCACTCGACCCTGCAAAGGCCCTCCAAGATATCGATTCAGTTTTATACCATTGTATTCATCCAACTTTCGTGCGGAGAACTATCTAACAGAAACTTTCATCTTTCAAAAGGCAAGTACAAACGTGTACTATTTTGCAATGGCCTATTAACGCCCAGAACAACAAAGAAACAATTTCTTGAAATAAAATATTCAAGTCCCAAACATAAGAGAGCGGTTTCCCACTCAATAAAGTAGATTTGATACCTTTGAATTGGCAGAATCAAATCAAAATAAAACAAGGTCGAACTATTCTTCAGGATCGAAACACGCTTCAGCATGTTCTATACCTGAACGCTGTTATATATAAAATTATATCTTGCTGCAGAGAAACTAGCCCATATCTCGGAGCTTCCAAAATCGCAATTTAACAATTTAAAGATCTTGCTAATATTTTATGATCAAACATTGCATTAAAATATTCTACCGGATCTCCCAGAAAAAGTATCGGTGTTTGATTTGTTGCTGTGTCCGAACTACTTATCGGATTTTTGTTATCGGTTTTATTCTACTTATCGGTTTTAGTCGGTTTTATTGATCAACTCCATATACTTTTTAAATATCTGGTGTTGCACTTGGCCGCGAACAATAGATCTATGAAAAAACAGAACGCTGAAATATGTGGAAAAGAGTAAAAAAAAAAAACAGGTGCAAAAATACTATTTATTCTTGACCAATCACAAGCGTGAGTCCTCAAATTCATTTTTTGCCGTTAAGAGTGGAATAAACTATCTTCTTCTTTGCAAAATCAGCGTTTGTATGGGATGTTTACGAGACATTTTTCTTGGACTATGATTCCGTGGTCCGGATTTTCTGTTATTCTTTATTTTCTGTAAGTTATCACCTTCAATGAAAGCGTACAATCAATTCCGTGTTCTGGTAAAATCTCGAACATTTTTTTTGATTAGAATGGACGAATTTCTCCAGTTTTTCAATGCTTTTAAAAAGAAAATAGATTCGGGCGCTTTAGCTAAGGCAATGCATGTAACAAATATTTCAGAAGCTAAGTTAGCCCTTTGAGAAAATAGATATATCATAAAACTAGGAGTTCAGATTGCTATAATGCAATAAACGCCGATACTTTTTTGGGACACCCGGTATTTAACAGTATTCTTCACAATCCATCCCCTTACTCTCCACTGCAAAAGTTTCTTAAAAAGAGGCAACAAATTCTCAAATTCGTTTTATTTTTGCCTTAAATTGTTTTGTTTCTTTCTTTTTTAAGCGTCAATATATATAAGTAATCCAAATAGTAAAAATAAACAATCATGTTCTCTCTGAAACATTTCTCCATTTTCGAAATAACAACAAATGTTGTAGGTTCCCGCAAATAATAGACAACAATAAGCTATTGTTAGATAACAATGAGCTATCGTTAGACAACAATAACCTAGTGTTAGAAAACAATGAGCTATCGTTACGTTAGACAACAATGAGCTATCGTTAGATAACAACAAGTTATTGTTAGAGAACAATAAGCTATTGCTAAATAACAATAACCTATTTTTAGATAACAATGAGTTATCATTAGACAACAATGAGCTATCGTTAGATAACAATAGGTTATTGTTGGACAACAATTAGCTACTGCTAGATAACAATCATCTATTGCTAAATGACAATATGCTATTGTTAGAAAACAAGAAATAACTGTTAGACAAAAATAATCTGTTGTTTTTTCCAATACTTTTGAGAACATCGGCAGCCTACTGAATACGTAATTTACGTGAGCAATTTAATCAAAGGTTAGCGACATCTGTTAAAACATTTACAAAGATTTCACAAGTTATATTTATTCGTTTACTTTGAAATACAACAATTTTTCAATTAACTTTAACTATTTTTCAATTAACAAGTAGATTCGATGCAAATTTCCATTGCACAAAAAGCCGCACAATCGTTCTAACTTAACTCAAATAAAAAACAACACCATTCAAAAGGTTTCCAGTCTGTAACCTTATGGATTACAATGACAAACCAAACCTGAAAACCAAAAAAACTGATTTTGTATTAGATACCGTCTGTTTTATCAATAATTTGGAGAGGTTTTTTATGATGATGATGGAAATGAAGATAATTAAAACACCCATCAGCATTTATCTCCTTACAAAATATTACAATTTCTCTTGTTTATCAGTGAGCTATGATGGGCTTTGCGGAGGTGAAAAAAAACCAAAAAAGCTAAAGCTTTCGCAGGATTGTAAGCGAACTGGGAACATAATTTTCAAGTCGTTTGTTGAAAAAATCGTGGCGAAGATCTTGGTTAAATTTCTTGGTTTTGCCCCCTCCCCAACAGATCAGGCCTGGTCACGCCATTGAGTGCATACAACTGCTCTAATTCGCTACAAGATTAACAAAACTATAATCAACAGAAACTTAGCACGCCCTTACATCTATTTTAAGAAGCAACATGGATTTTAGCCTATTCATAAACCAAGTTTTTCCCAGCAGAGTCTGCATGCAAGCTACCCCCTAACTGTGGTAGTTTTCTGACTGAAAAGTGTGTACTTGCTATTTGTAAATCTTTATATTGTTACAAAAGAATTTTCTATTCTACAACATCAAATCTCTCATTCCTTCAAATCATGATACACGATGGATACACTGTTTAAATCTGTCAAAGTTCTTCGCAACTGACAGCAGCAAAGTCAATTTCGCACATGCCTGCCTTGGCGCGGGAGCTTGCAAAACATTGCACACATCTTTGTTGTTTTGTTTGGTCAAGCCTCGAATTTCTTGCACTTTTGCTTGAACTTCTATGAACATACTCTCCACTAAGCAAGCACTTGTTGACCATGAATTGAGAGTATCGAATATTTACAAGTGAAAAACGAAATTATCAACATATTTACTAATTTACAATTTGCAAATACGTAAACCAAACTCTACCTTTTTAAACTATAATGCAACAACAACTGCTTCCAGAGACTTTTTCATTCATCTTGTTATCTGGAAATTAAGAAAAATGTTCATGCTTCCATAGATATTAAAAAGAAATCCGGTTTAAAAACCAATGACATAAACTTTCATTTCACCTGTTACACATTTCAAGGTCGTAGAACGTGAATATCACATTAAAAATTGTGAGAGCATTCAAAAATCTGGTAGATTAGAAAGTGTCTCTGCACATGTCAAGACAGCTTATTGTACAGAATCTTACATTAAGTGTAATCAAAGTTATAGACTCAGATCGGCAACAACAAAATTTAGAATTTATGCCCATTGTCTTCCTATCGAAACGGGTAAATGCAAAAAAAAACTCCAAGAACTAACAGGGTATGTCCATTCTGTAGTACAAGCAGCTTGGGTGACGAGCTCCATTGTATTTATAAATGCCCAGCTACACAATTTGTTAAACACCGAAATGAATTGCTACCAAAGATACTTGCACCAAGTGAAATTGCAAAAGTCAGTTACAGCTCGGTGAGAGAAATACTGGGAGGGAAACCTTCCTTGATAAACCTTCCTTGATAACACTGGAAAGCTTCTTAACTCGCTAATGGAGGCTTTCAAAAATAGCTAAAAAAAGCGGTAGATTAGCTCGCTCTCACAGGAAGATTACAAATCATTAATTTCGATGCTGTAAGTAGTTTAGAAAGTTGCATTGAGAATTTTATAGGTAATTTAACTTGTAACTCGTGT
This sequence comes from Phacellophora camtschatica, assembly GCA_036873815.1. Lineage (NCBI taxonomy): Eukaryota > Metazoa > Cnidaria > Scyphozoa > Semaeostomeae > Ulmaridae > Phacellophora > Phacellophora camtschatica. Next base: position 10,211 of record JAYJMH010016585.1, read on the forward strand.
CTGTGAAGGAGGAATAGTTAGATTATTTGAACTGTCATTATTATAACATTAAAAATTTGATTTGTGAATTAGATTTTTAATAAACGCATTCAAAGGGGATAAATTGTTGCAACAAGAAAAGAACCCTGAAGATGCAGTTGGAAGTAAAATTTCGCCATTTTAACGTAACAGTGAAATTTATCAATCAACTGTCACGGACATTAACATTAAGAAACACAGAAAACAGTCTTTAAATACCGTAGAGCAATTTAATCTCAAATATAGGCTAAAATACACAAGCCACAAGGTAAAACTAACTTCACCTTAGGCGTCCTTAACCTAAGACTCAACTGTCCTCTGGTCCTAGCACTCACTAACTCTATGGAATCTACGGTTACTTTTATACAAAATAAGAATCTAAAAATGAGGTTACGAATTATGACGAGTTGACGATATGTACTAGAACATACCGAACAAATTTAACTACTTGCTAATGTTCCTAAAAATACAATATTACAATAGTACACACAGCATAAAATCTGAAACGTAAGCAAAACAAAGGCAATTCCCAAAAGCCACAAGACAAAGCGAGCAAAGGAAGGGGATTCCTGCTGATACAATGATACGATGTTCAGCTAAATATACATACATACACAATAGACGACAATAACTATGATGACTACTAGTGAGACTAAGGGAAAGGAAATCATAAAGGGGCCTAAATCGTGTCACTCTATAGAATAGATTTCACGCCTTTAATTGCAGCTAAGCAAATTACAATAGGAAAAATGACAATTTGATAAACAACAATGTGTAAAAAATCATGCATGAATGCAATGCAGTAACACTCAAGCAATGCAGTAACATACCAAATCTTAAGAAATGTTCATCACTACAAATTTCCTTAGAAAGGGGAAATGATGATAGAGTCCCAGGTACTCTCTGGAAGATATTTTACGGACCACGCTGTTCAGTTTGGGTTAAAACGCGAGCACACCTTTAAATACAATCCATGAAAAGAATTTTTTCAACCACAAAAGAGTTTTCCACCGAGAATTTATCACTGAACCACAATTTTTAAGTTAATTATCATTGCAAATTTTTCTGTTTATCACTGCACAGTATCGCTTTATCATTGCACAAATTGGTTATCACTGCATTCTAAAACTAGGCAAAATTCATACAAGGAGCAATTAATTGCACTTGCAAATTTGGATTATCTTTGTTAAAAAATCAAAATAATTGTTTCTGTTAGTTCTCCTTTTTGTAAAAGATTTGTTTCAGAAAGTGCTGATCTATATTTCCTGTTGCCTTCTGCATGTAAATTAAAAAAGAAGCTATCCCTCTTATGTCTACAAATCCATAAATAATGCAAGTCAATCTCATCTTCACAGCATTGAATTAACCCTTTCAGTTCTGGAAGGGCCATAAGGTTTATCGCTAAACAACGTCAAATGCCACAGCTTCAGGAGGTTAACACTGACAGAACTTTATATTAATTTTAAATGTTTCAATGTGAGTTCATTTTTAAACTATATTAGTTTGAATTTGCTACCTGCAAAATGAAACTTAGATATAATTTCCCTGTTAATTAGAAAACATATGGGTGTGAAAGGAAAGAGCAGCAACGATATTCAAATAGCAATATGGTGTTTCATAAAATAATTTATAAACAATACTGAGCATATTTTTCAAAAACATAAATTTTGTAGGCCTAAAACCACATTTCTCGCACAAAGTAAGAAATGAAAAAGCAAAATGTGTGCCTGCATCAATTTTTTGAATTTTGAAAATCTTAAAAGATCCTTACCATCAGCCGCTAATGGTGGAAGTTTTTCCCTTGGAACAAGATGCATTGTTGTCCTTTTACCAGATGATAGATTTAATGCTAAAAGAAATTAAACATATTTCTCATGACAAAATGTTGTAAAATAATAAAAATGAGCATATACACTGACAAAATAATTCCTTTTTAATGATTCTCTTAAGGTGATAAAAGTATAAACTATTTAAACATGAAACAATCTAGGATTAGAAGGTTTTAAAAACATTTGCGCAAACAATGCATAGACCTGGTTGGTTGTCAACTTGTAAAAGCAATTTCATTTGCTAATGTAGAAAATAAAATCAACTTTGACTGATCTATAAATATATTTGTTGAAATTAGAAAGACCACTAATAATTAGAAATTTATGCCACAATCACTTGTTCACATCTTTATGCAATACTTTGTTAAACATGGTAATTAACTTAAATACATGCTGAATATCACTTTGAAGGATAACATCAAGAGCATCAACCATTGATGGATTGATTGATTTGATCTTTAATATTTTTAAATATTAAATGAGTCCTAGCAGTACAGCAGGGACTCTAATGCCAGATAGGATAGTGTAGAGAGGAGAGATCCACAGTTCCCAAGTTAGCATCTGATGATCCACACTCTCACATCACATCAAGTTATCTCTTCAGAAGCTTCAAAAATTATTAATTTAGTAAATTACAAACCTGAAAAAGTAACATTTTCATGTAAGAACCTTCCTTGGTATATTAACCTCAAAACTTGGTGACTTGAAATATTTTCTTTTTCTTCTGCCCAAGCTGAAATTAAGACAAAAATAGCTTGTGCAACTTCACTTAACAATTTTTTTTTTAAAGAAAACCCAATAAGATAAAAACAGTTTGCTTAAAAGTAGTGTATTATAAATATCTAAAATAAAATAAATAAGCAAAATATGTGCTGACTAAAAAATTGTAAAACATTAACAGTATCAACATACAAGGTGTTTCATCTAGACCCAGTTTACCAGTTACAAAGAAATATGGATTGTCATGTCGGATTGGGAAATTGATTTTACTGTAAGAATTAATCTATGTTTAGGCATCTACACTAAGCTGGTGCAAAACTAATATGTTATCTTGACAAACAAATTAGCATGCGCAAAAATGGCTGAAAGAATATTGTAATGTAATGAATGTAATAAGACTTGGTGTGAAAGCTGCATTAAAAACATTCCATACTTGACTGTTTGCACTATGTCATATTCGTTATCATATCCCTGTCATTCCATATTTGAATGAATTCTATGCTAGCATACTGTAGATAAGAGGCCAATCCGCATTCATTTCACCCCAGCAAAGTGTAAACCAGAGTTTTTTTAATTTGCTCCTAATTTGTTTGAAAATTTTTAAAAAAATCTTAAATGAATTTTAGTTATATTTTTGTAACTTGTTACTTTGCCGATCCTAACTAAGAATTTGTTGCCATTTCCTCCAAAACCTGCTAAAAGCTCACTGAGTTACAAGTCTCCACAGATAAAATTTGTTTGAGAACTAACACCAGATGATCATCAATATTCAATTTTTCAAATTAGGAAAAACTTCCACTAAAAATAAAAAATTGTGACGAAAGGTTTAACATTAATATTAATTGTTTGTATAAGATGTCTGAATGTCTTGAGAATGAATGATTACTTTCCATTTGACATTTTATGAAGTCCCTTTCTCTAAACTCTTTTAATAGTTCTTTTTCTGACATTTTGTAAGAAGTCTTGTCATAGAGAACAAGAGTATTTAAACATCAACTTATCAGCAATCAAACAAGAAGCATGACATAAAAGTGTTCTGTTTTAGATTAAAATCAGCAATGTACTGAATAAAAATTGTAAAAATATAACACAGTATCCAATTTCCTCAACATGCAATATGCTTTCCGAATCAGGACTAAGAGGGCAGTAAGCAAAAATATTACAAACTTTAATGGCAAAACATATTTACCTTCAGGCCAATTATTGTAAACATATTCAGCTACTTCTCCAGCTGATGTGCAATTTGCAAAAGTGAAGTCTGCAGTTTTGCCACTGACCATAATTAGTCGCAGATTCACCTGAGTGGATGAAAAACAATTGTTAGGTATATGCTGATCCATCTTTGCTGCAATTATTTTGTTGTCTTCATGTAGCATAAAAATCAATTTGACATAGCACAATTTAGCAATAAAAACAATCTAGACCCCATGCTCACTTTCAAAAATAAAATCCCATACATTTTTTTCAATTTGGGTAAGAAACAATAAATTAACAAGAAACTATCCCTATGGATAAGATGTTGTCCTCAAAAACCAGATTAATCCCCCCAGAACATACCGCCATCAGGATGTGGGTTTGCTTGGTGCACCAGCCTTTACTGCCTGGAAAATAACAGCTTTATGATTGTTGCCTAACCTTGAAAAGGGATCACTGATGCACATGTCCTATGACAAAAAAGTTGCCAGGAGAGGAAGAATCAAATATAGGACAAATAGATAAAGAAAAAGAAAAAATAATACTGTTTCCAATAATCTCCACAATGTAAAATTCATAGTTGTGTCCTTCCTTTGTAAAATTTAATATGTGCCAAGCCTACACAGAATATTCTAATACTAATATGCTTGTGGAAATGTTCTAGATAGCAATAAATTACTTAATATTTAATTAACCATATATGTTACTAATGGTACTCTAATCATGGCCTGGAAAGAGCAATAACTGGACATACTTCCTCTGATGGGATTAACTCTGGATAAACTAAGTGTCTAACATGGTACCTGTCAAGAGCATCAGCAAGAAATATCTGGTACAAAATGGTATGGGGCACAAAATATGGTTTAAAACACAGTAACTTCCATTCTGTTTCTTAGACAAAATTCTATGTGTGCAATAAATGTGTGCAACAAAATTCTGTGTGCAATAAATGTGTGCAACAAAATTCTATGTGTGCAATAAATGTGTGCAACAAAATTTTATGTGTGCAATAAATGTGTGCAACAAAATTCTATGTGTGCAATAAATGTGTGCAACAAATGTGTGCAACAAAATTCTATGTGTGCAATAAATCACACACACACAGTCACACCCCAGTAAGTTTCAAAATCTCACGTGTGTGCCAACGTGTGCATGTGATTGCAAGCATTAAAAGAAAAAAGACTGGGACTTCTCTAGTTGATATGGAAGTTGAAGATTAAAGACTTCAGTTTGCCACTGAATGACCACAATAGATATGGTACAAATATACATAATCAATATAAACATGGTTACAACACTTAACCACAATAGAACCAGCCTGAGTTTGTATAAATCACAGAACCAGGATTCACAATCTACAGTCAGTTGAAAATTTGCTTAAACTGTGATATTTTATGCATATCACGTAAACAAACGTGATACAACTTTTTTATAAGAACAACATTTATAAGAAGTGCCATGCTGAGAAATGGGTCAATTCTTTTTGTATCTCAGAAATTGACCACTAACACATTTTAAAGATACTTTTGAGAAGGGTGGGGTAACGAGTTTGTCAAAATTAGTCCAGAAGTAAGAACAAGTACAGGCTAAAACCGGCTGAAACAAAAGCCAGTTAATTCAAAGACAAATTAACAATCCTACTCAAGAAATTTGACTATTTTTTACCCCCCCCCCTATACATAAAAGAATAATAGAACAAGCTGAAAATAAAAATAGAGAAATACAATACCTATGCTTTCTGTTTACCTCCCTCCCACACAGTGACAACATGTATACTGTTATTGTTCTTGAGTAAAATTTCATTCATGCAATGAATCACACAAACAGGAAAAAAAAGCTTGTGTATGCCAATGTGGTGTGTATGTGTGTGAGTGAGTGCACATGTTACTTGAAACTGATAAAGGCCAAGCATAATTTTTCCAAAATCATTATAAAGATAAAACAAAACACACAGAAAGGATAACAATCTCCATTTGAAAAGGTCATGTGTTATGATGTTATGACCTCAAATAAATTTTAGAATTTCAATGTGAAAAACACAAAATTGTGTTCAGGTTTATTGAATTGGCCCCAAATTATGTTGTTTTAAAACAGTATTTTATTGGAATGACAAACAATGGTAACAAAGTTTTGTACAAAGGGTAATGTTTGAATTTAATAAGGTAATATATTTACTTATTCGTTATCAAAATCTTCCTCTTCTTACAAATAAATCATTCTTAAAAACCCCAACAAGCTCTGACTTAATTTAATTTTCAAAATAAACTTTCATGCTGAATGTTAAGCCTTTATTTTTCTCAGAAAAAGAAGAGAATGAGCACCAAAAACAAAAGGCACAGTGAAATCAATAATGTAATGTGAGGGTTATGGAAAAGCGGATGTCACAATAATTAGAAAACCTAAACCTAGAATTTCTCAGAGAAACCAGGTATTTCTCAGAATTTTTTGCACTTAGAATCCTTCCTAATTATGGTGAGTGTTAAGCAACATGGAAAAAGCTTTGACAAATGCAAAAGTTAAGATTAGTAGTCAAGTTTAGATATAAGCACAAAATTTAAATGAGAATGATTTGATATGTAACAGACATATAAAAGACCCTTTTGAAACGAATGTTTCTGTCTGGTGTTGGGAGGTGTCCATTATTTGGAAGTTTAGTTAATAGGGATTTGACCATATAAATTTGGAAAAACTGCAAGGTGTCTGTCCATTGTTGGAGTTGTTTGTTGATTGGAAGTGTCCATTTAGAGGTTTCACTGTATGTATTCCATATCCAATTTCATTAAAACATATAGATATAAATATATACATGCTATTATTATTATAAATATATAGATATAAATATAGCACATTTCTCCTGAGAAAAACTAAGTTTTTCTGGGAAAATCCTAGTTTCTTAGAGAATTTTTTAGGTTTTTCTTGATTTTTCTGGATAAAACAGGTTTTAGAAAAACCAAGCTAAGCCGTTCAATACAATAGAAAATAAACATTTTCAGAAAAAATTGGTTTTTCAACAGATAACATAGGTAGATAGTCTAGGTTTCATCAGAAAAAATTAGCTCAGAACATAGTTTTTCTAATTGTGGTGACATTCTAATTGATTGTGGTGAAATTGCATGAATCTCTCACACCACACAGGACAGACCTCAAATATTTCCAATGAGGGTGGGTATTCTGCTGCATAATATTACGTTGCATAACCTCATATAATCATCACCTCTCCTTGTCTGATGAGCCTGGGGTAGGCAAAGGCATATTACACAGGATAATCTTATTATGTTATATAAAATACATGTTAAGACTTGATTTCATTTAACTAAACATTTGTTGTTCATTAAATCAAGCGCAAAAAAAAGTGAAGATAACATTTTCGTGACAACAAAATGCAGTTCGTCACAGCTTCGTTTTTGCATCTTGAACGGAAGGGTCTTGACAATTTGATCTGTATTGTTTGATTTAACGAATAAAAAATATTCGCGTTTGCCATCAGACTTCATTCAAACGAAAAGAAACTACAATAATAACTTCTGGAAGAATATGGTTTAACAAAACCAACCTTGTTGGACTTTGAAGCACTGTTTGCCCGTTTGTTATTTCCTTCAGATATCGATCCATCTGCACTCATTTTCGCAATTTTTCCTTCCGTTGCTTGGCAGGCCAAAAACTTGAATGAATTCAGAAAAGCCTCTTCTGTTTAGGCTCCTTCGTTTCCCAATGTATATGTGCAGATTTGACCGTTTTAATATCTTTTACATTTCTTGACAATTTTGAACGGCAACAAGTGGCCTAGCTTTGACGGGCCATTAAATGAATGTCAAAATTGTAGCGAGAACGAGAACTCCATCAACTTTTCAAGAGCTTCAGTGAAATTAACAAATGTGATAATCAAACAAAATTTTAGGTTGCCAGCTTTGCGCATGCCCAAACTTTCACCTAATGCAAAAACACAGACCGTGTGGAACAGGATCTGTGCTCTTTTTACAAGAAAATTGTTGTGTATTCTATATAAATTACCATGTTTATTTGACGACATTTGAAGAAGCAGAACTAATAAAATAATGTAAATGTGCACAAAATATTAGTGTAAAAACATTTCTCATTCCAAACCCCCTCTCTTAAAATTATTTCGCGCAATAACGAACAAATTTTTTAGGCTCAAAATATTTTTATTGGTCCACTTTTCACATTACATCATTAGTTGCATTCCACAATTTACAACACTGCTCCGCAGGGGAGTAATTTCGTTCTGTTGCGGCGCGACAGCTCTGCATTTTGACAAAGGGCGTTAGATCAACTCATTTTGAGGATCCATTGAAAATCTAATAAGGTGGTAACTGTGTTTGAAGAAAAATTGAAATTGCATTGTTGTTTATGCTTTGCACGTTATCGTAACAAACTTTTTGTTTATTAAAAGAAAATAATAAGTCTGATTCCAGTTGTTTACAAAAAAACTGAAACAATATGTCCACTCAGAGACGTAGGAGCCCGGGGGCACAGAGAGCACCGTACCCCCAAGATTTTGTGAGTGCCCTTTATGGCACGAATGCCCTGTCTATGTTGCTATTTTTTAAGGCAGATGTGCTCTTTTTTCATTACAAACCATAGGCAAAAGTTCCCTCACGATGGTCGTACCCCTGAAGGGGGTCAAATGGGCTAATTTCAAACTTTTGTTAAAAAACATTTTTATCAGATAAAGCATTGCAAAATTAAACATATGATTTACGAGGGCCCCTAAAGGTTCTCGGGCTCCGAGGCTCCAGGCCATATTTTAACTGGTTCCGGGCTCCGAAAGGCAAAACTGTCGGGATCCAGGGCTCCATCGCATTCTTTTCAGTGCTCCAGGACTTCATTTCTTAAATTCATGAAAAAGTGAATTAGAAAGTTTTAGTAATAGTTGCAGTTTAAGGGACATCGAACCATCACAGCCAATTGCAGAGAGGTAAATTATATCTTTGTTGTGGGCACTGGTTTTGTTTTGAACAAGCAAAGAAAGCACGAGACGCCTGCAAAATAGTCTAGCTTGGTGTTTTGCTGAAAACGTTTGGAGTTAATGGTTCTGGCGCAAAACTCGAAAAACAAATCAATCAAAAATCAATTACAGCGAATTTCGATTGCGAAAGGTATCCAGCCGTTATTCAACAGATTTAACTTAGTCTCTATATGTAAAGTTATTCATGGTGTTCTTTCAGACTATATGGTGCAAAGTTAGAAAACCAAAATCAAATATTTATGACGTCATGTCATTGCTCTGGTTTTCTGTTCTCAGGGTCAGCCTCATGGGGGTGGGTTGTGGACACCCGCTAGAAATGGAAAACGGTGTTTACTCGGCAATTTCACCTTCTCTGGAAATTCAGTCGGCAGCGCTGAACGTATTACTTATCGGAAAATTTCTAATTCTACTCGGAAAATTTTTCGTGATACCCCCTATTGGTACTGTTTCTGCTCAATCATTATCGGATGTAGATAGGTTGCTTCATGCCTTGAAAGGTCTTAAATTAAGGGCTATCCCAATAAATGCTAATTTATTTAAAAAAGTAGATCTGCGCAGTCTTCTTGCATTGTTGGTTGGTTATCTCTTTTCTTAAATGAGAAGTGGATCCACCGACACACTGCAGATCCTTGATTTTTCCCAGAACTTCTCTGCGTCATTTACGGAATTGCTAAAACTGTTTCAACGATTTGTTTCAACATCGTCATAAGAAAAACTTATGACTATGATTTCAACTACAAAATATCGCAATAGAGCTAGAACAGCAGGGAGCAGGCCTCGTTGTCCAATAAACTTTGAAAAATCGCCTTTCATTCATTCTTAAGCTAATCAAAACCAGACGGTCTCTGACGGCAGCAATTTAGATGAGGGAATGGAGGCAGCGGAACGGCCAAAATGTTCGCCAACAAAATGTGCAAACTATGAGCAACAAAAGGTAGCCTTTTTGCTTAGAGAGAAGTTAATCAGAATCGAAGAAAATGTTACAAAAGAGAGAACTGACTTCGGCCAAAGAAGAGGAAGAACTGAGATCCTGAGAAGTTAATAAATCAGTATTTTTAAATAAACCTCTACGGTGAAACACTAAAAATAGACATTGAGAAAATTTTATGATGTTGGGAACAGAAGAACTTGATATCTTCTATCCTTTAGATGTTTTGACCTATCTGGAAGGCAAATCAGCAATTTTGTCGTTTTAAGCCAATCTGAAGTGCGTAGTCACAAAAATTTCCGGAGAGCATCCCCGGACCCCCAAATATTTGAGTCGCTTTGCTAGTTTGGCCCACTGTCAGATGACACCGCCCCTTTCTGCGGAGATATCCTGGCGTCACCACTGTGAATGAAGGAAAGTACCCATTCTCTGGCATCACCACTGTAATACCTATGATGGGTTTTCAAAAAAATTAAATGTCCACACACCACTACCAAAATGAAACCAAGTGCCTCCCCGGGTTAAAAGTCCTAAAGACCACTGAAAGGGAAAAGTTAAACATTACTCAAAAAAAAATTTTAGCAAAAGCCCCCACCTTCTCTGCGATTACGAAATTTCAAAAAATAAATTTTACAAAATAAAAGTGTCACAAAAAATAGGACTTAGAATAGATCTTTTCGAGGTGCAGGGCTCCAAATCTTGAGAACATCCGGCTCCAGTGCTCCACCACATGATATTGGTGTGCTCCAGGGCTCCACGCTGTAAAAATTATGGGCTCCAGGGCTCCAGACACCCCTCCTTGGGGCCTTCGGATGTTTTTCGTTATATCAAATGAATGTTTGTAGGTACTTTGTGTTTCTCCTATAAATAGTTTGTTTATTGAGAGTTTCCAGTCATCACAATATTTATAAAGAGCATTTAAACAGCCTTGAAGTCCTTTATGTGAGCAAGATATAATAATTAGGTCATCTCCAATCTTCAAAGAGGGTGATAGGACAGAAAAATCGAACTATCGTCAAATTTATGTCCTACCAGTCATCTCAAGGCTCTTTGAAAAACCTGTATATAACCAGTTGTACCAGTATTTTAATAAAAATAGTTTCCTGTCTCCTGAACAGTCTGGTTTCAGGCTCTTTATTCAACAGTTACTTGTTTACTAAAAAACACTGACGATTGGTACAATGGGTTAGATCATGGTAAGCTTGTGGGCCTG
>JAYJMH010016596.1:0-21085 GCA_036873815.1 Phacellophora camtschatica
GAGGTTGCTAGATTTTTGGCAAAGGACAGAAATGAATGGTACAAAATAACTGACATTATAGTTGGTGTCGCCAAAGCCGAGAAGCCACATTAATGTGCCTTATTAGCGATATGGCTCAGAAGAAGAAGAAGAAGAAGACACATATTTTTCAAACATGTACACCATTGGTCTACAGCGTTCTCAGAAGTGCGCTTAAAATTCGCTTAAAAGTCGGTGCGCCTTTGATCTACTCTGCACTCAAAAGTGCGCTCAAAAGTCACTAACTCTTTGATCTACAGGTACACACAAAACGGTGACTAATAGGTGTTCCTGAAAGTGATGATAAATGTCTGGATAATTATGTCTGAAAATCATCTGAAAATAAGCATTGAAAAGTTCAAATACACTCTCTACCTGTCTGGAAGTTCTGAAACGGAGGTATTTCATGGAAGCACCAATGAAAAAAAAATGACACCTTGAATAACTAATAATAAAATAATTTTTTTTTAATGTAGTTTCCTGAAGTAGATTGGATTTTACGCAGAGGTTGGTATCATTAGCATTCAAATGAAAGATTGAACACCCAGAAGAGCAAAGGGCCAACACAGGAATTTTGGTACACCAATTTCAGTTCCAACAGTTTAAAGATCTTCTTAATAGTATAATTATAATCTTCCAAACTTTTTTGTATTCAAACTGCTTGCTTGTATCTTAGGTAAAGCACTATCTACAGACCATATTTGGTTCTCCTTACGAAGCTAATTTTTATGCTGGCGATTGGATGATGGGACCAAATTATTTTTGTTGGCAGCCTATATGCAGCATTGGTTATGACATTAACGCATTGGGTTACTATGCTAAATTAAAAACAAAACAAGACATAAAATCTATCATAGAGAAACTGAAAGGTCATACGAAGACAGTGGATCTGTACATGTAAGTTATTCTTTGTCTGTTGATTAATATCGAATTAATTTTATAGCAAGTTAACATAAGTCACAAAAAAAAACATTATTTTATAATATAATAACATACCAAGCGTCTGTTGTGCGGCGAGCAGATACCTCTTGGAAAGCTTTAATTTTTTCTGCAACAACAAAAACGAGAGTTAAAAAACTGCGTGGCGTAATTTAGTTCCATTCAAAAGTAATAAATTTCAAAATTTATTTTGAATTCATTTAGGTCATCTAGTTTTTATCAATTTAACCAGAATGACAAATTTGTCTTTTTAAGTGCAAACATCGAAATGGGTGTAAAAGCTGGAATGGTGCGAGCAAAAATTGATTGCACTGCCGGTCTAAACGCATTTAAAGAACAGTTTAAAACAATTGCAACAAGTGGAAAAGCGTCGTCAGTTCTCAATGAATGGTTTGTCTACTATTATAAAATGGATACCTTTTATGCAAGCATAAATGCAACTCTCAATTCTACATGGATTCAAGAAAAGGGACAGGGGGTCAAAGATTCTGTAATTGATGCTTTAATTACAGGAGTTGGAGCACCAATTTTAAAATTGATAAATTACCTGGAGTTTAACCATTCTGTTCATTGCTTACCGAATGATATCAGCAGTGGTTTAGGAAACCTGCCTGTTTCACATGTTTATATAAATGGAAAGCCAGGTATTACAGCAGCTTTAGTGTTATTCGTCATGTTTATTCACACCAAATTTGAAATTATATAATTGTGGTTACTGCAAAGCAAATAAAAAGTTCATTTTTTATAATTTTATAATTTTTGAATAGTTCAGGTCATAGACTGGACCATATCTTTCTCTTAATTGATGTCACAGTTCGCTTGTTTTACATAAACTTTTGAGCTTTTGAGCTTTTAATACAACAAGCAAATTTGTACTTGAATATATATGCTCTAATTCTTTTTCTAACATCAGCATATGTCTCTATTCTATTAAGGGAAGGAAAAAACAACAAGGAAAATGCCAATAACTGGAGACGTCCTCGATGGCAAAGATGCATACAAGAAAATACTTCAGTATTTCACAACAACAGATATTAGTCCAGAAGAGATCAATAAAAAGGGAGAAAATCAGTTAAAGCTGTTTTATAATATGGTAATTTAATAAAAGTTTAATAAAATCTTTTAATAAGATTTTCTCATGGTTCGTATTGTATGATTTTTTTATCTAATCTATATTTTAATGATGTTTTTCAGTTTAATATCAGCTCAGAGTTGACAATAACAATTCTATTACAGTTTTTGAAACATACTGTTTGCTATTTTAAAAATACACCTTTTAATAATTTTGAAAACATTTAAAATATCTATAGTACAATATCCTAAACGTGCAAGTTAACAAAAAACTGGATAATAAATTCTGCCAAAAATCTTATTCTTATTAGAAACAGCATACGATATAAACTAACAGCAGGTAGCTTGCAAAAAGTAAAAACATGGATGAATAACCTCTGCGTGAAAGTAAAGCATGCTCAGGAAAATCTAAAATAGGTTGATCGTCATACATAATTCTCATTGTCGATCATCCACATCAACTGTCGATAAATATAAAACCAATCAATTGTCGACAAATATTATTTTTTCTAGACTCTCATAATTGCCAAGAAGATCATGAAAACTGCAAAAAATACAGATGACGCAGTTACAAAATTAAAGAAATACTTGGATAGCGATCAAATGTGGCACGGTGAATTGAAATTTCCTGAAAATGAATCAAATAAAGAAGCATATAAAAAATGTTACAGTGACGAAACAGCAAAGATACATTGCCCTGTCAGATGGAAAAGTATCAATATTTGGGCTGATGTAAGTTTTTCTTTTAGCATTAATACAGCATCAACGACAGAGCAATATCACATCTGAGGATATGCCATTCTTGCTCCTATTAGAAAGGCCCCTAAGCTAACTTTATTGTTATCTGAAGGAATTATTTTATTTTCTTATACATTATATGATATTTCAAGGGCTAAAAGTTAAAAACAAATGCTAAAAGTCAAAATCAAAAATAAAGTTCTTTTTTACAGTATTTTCGGCAGCTGCTGGCACAAATTCAACCAAAACTGACACCGTTGTTCCATTTTACTGGGGACAAGAACACTGTCCCAAATTGTCCCATTCAGATGGAACCACATTACAATCCTTCAAATGGAGCTCAGTACTTTCAAAAAAGTGACGGAAAATGTAGCAAGACAACAAGATATGGAATGCCTTTTTTCCTGGAAAAATATGGGCCGAAGTATCAAGAATGGTCTCTTACAGGACACGAGGGAAGACCTGGACATCACATACAGTATCAAGGTAATGTATTCTTTGTTTGACCTAAAGTATCATGTAATTTGCTATCAATATTATTTTAAGTTAATTATTTTTTTTACAGTACGAGATGCGAGAGCACGGATCATCCAACACCAATTCGAGACCTACGGATTACTCCTCTCCCCACTTTCCTGTCTAGCATTTGGCTCTTCGGTTTTGCAATACTGCTGTCCCCAACGTTTGCACATGTTGTCCCTCGTCTCGTGGTTCCCCTCGTTGGCTCTCGTAACATGACTTGGCATGCTGCCAGCTCTAGTAGCCTGACACAACGTCCGGCCAGTTTCATTCTTCTTTCCCATATTTTATCTGTCACTATTGGGAGGTCTGTTTAGAGTATGTTCTTGATGTGATCCTTTCAACCGACATTCAGCTCCATTCTCAGCATTCGTGTGCAAACGCCATCGATAGTTTTCATTTGTTGCACTCTACATGTCAATGTTTCAGGTCCATAAAGCAGCACTGACTCAACATTTGCTACAAATGCAATTCTAGAGCTTTTCTGATCTTCAAATCTCGCTCAGATGGTGCATTCCAAACACCTAGGTATCTAAAGTGCTCAACCATTTCTAGAAATGTTCCATCAGTTGTGTTACACTCTTGTCCTCAAAGTTGACGGCCATCACCTTTGTTTTCTTGGCATTGAGTTGGAATACGATCTTCTTGCACTCCTTCTTTACCTCAGATAAAAGCTTTCTTGCCTTTTCCGCTGTGTCTGAAACCAAGCTAATGTAGGCTGCCAAATCTAGATCTGTGAAAATGACTGGGTGTACTCTGCAGCACTTCCTCCCTGGTACCAATGTGAAGGCTAGCCTATTATCTCTTGTGTTTATTGCCATTCTTAAGGCGAACAACAACAAAGAGAAAGGGGGCAATGTATTACCCTGGATGGCACCAGCCATAATTTCAAATAGTCCCCGTCTTACCTTCAGGAGATTAGATATGACCTTCAGGAGATTAGATATGACCTTTGCCTGACTCTTGGAGGACCGTGCAGCAATCGATTTCTCTGACACACCGTACCATTTTCCTGGAATATGTCAATCAGCCTCCCTCAATGTGCTGAGTGTCCCAGAAAATAGGCTACACGTTTGCAAAGTTATTGTAGAGGAGCTCTATCTTCAATATTTATTTTTAGACTTTAACTTGAAGTTTGATGCTTTGGTTGTCAAAATCAACTGAATAACCGCTGAGTTTTTCCAAAGAATAATAAGAGTTAAGGGTTTCTTTAAAACCAGAGGTTGGCCATTCCATTGTATTGCTGAAAATTAAACGCGATATAACTTAATTTGTTCAACATAATTAAACGTTGAAATTTAATTGATGTTTGAAGTTAATGACACCAGTAAAACAAAAGAATGACTTGATCAAGGAGGATATCTTATAAAAACATATGATATGACTCCCAACCAGTTGTGTTGAACATTTTGCTTAAATCTAATTTCTTTTGCGATGGTTCATTCAAAATTTGACATATGTACTACTTTTAGTTTAAAATAAATTTAGCCGGAAAGTTAACAAAATAAATCAAGAAATTCATCTGGTCAGATGACCTTGAGGTTTATTATCATTACTAAAACATCTGGTTTTGCATAAACAATACATTTGCGCTTTGGTTCGGAGTAACTAATCGATTATTGAGTCAATTTTGTGAAACAAGGTATCATACTTAAAGCCTCTTCTATAACCTCGTTGATCTTACGAGTTAACTCTGTTCCGAATCCTGTTCCTGATCTCTACTGCATAGTGTCATTGAAGCGGGGGGCCTGTCATCAGCTGACTCCATACATATTTGGTCTTGCTCGATGTCTCCTGTTTTGGTGCTCCCAGACTCAGCTTTGCCGTAGCAGTTACTACTCGGTGGCCCAATCCCAGTGTACTGAAGTAACAGTACATCTCACAATTGATGACGATCTTCCTCAATTTTCTACGTGGCAGCATGTAGTCAATCTGGTCTGGTGCGTCGTGTTGTGTGAGGACAAACAGGTCTACAGCTTAGCTCTCCTTTTCTGAAACAGTGTGTTGGTTGCCAAAATCTGGTAGTCCTCCATGATCTCCAACATGCGTTATCAATTGTCATTTGTTATATTGTTATGAGTAAATAGAGCATCTATCGGTCCAAGGCGAACATTAAAATGGCCAATGATTGTCAGGGAGCTTTGCTGTGGGACCAAATGATGTTTATATTCGTTAAATGAGTTCCTTTTGCTCATTCATATTTTAGGTACCGAAGAACTTTTTCGTGACAAGTGTGGAGGCCTACCGTCTTGGGTTGATAAAAATGGTTATTACATTGTATTTGTCGAAGGATGGGCATTGTATGCAGAGAACCCCCTTCTGTCCAACGATACAGATTTATACAAAGATAATTTACTTCAGACTTATGGCATGTATAAGTGGCAGGTACTAAAACTTTAGTGTAAATTTTTATTAATTCTATGTACTTTTAATACTTTCAAACACTTCTGTTTTCGTAAGAAAATTTAGACTGGCTTTAAAATATCAAGATATATCACATGTTGTTAATTTTCATCCATATATTTATGAAAGAGTAAGTTGTATTATATCTGAAAATATCGTGTTCTCTTGTTATTACTAGACAATTATTAATGTATCCTTTTTGTTTTAGACGTGGAGAGCTGTACGCTTGATTGTAGATACTGGACTGCACTACAGAGGACGTAACATGTACGTTTTCATTTATCATCTGCATCTTTTCTAATCTTCTTTTCCTGTTTAAGATCGTGAAAAAGAAATTTAAAGAACTTTGTTATTTTAACGAGACTTCAAAATATCTGTAAATGTTGGTCTGTTCAAACTACTATAACTAAATCTCCCGGGGAAGCATACGTCCCACTGTCGGACTCGGATTGGAGTGTGTCGCTGAGATTTTATAAACCTACCCATCTTTAAATTTTCGAGTATACCCAACAGTTTTCGAGTTTTCGAGCATATCTTTTTTATAAAGATACTTCAGTAACTATCGTCCATTTATTGTATTTATTTTTATTTCAGACGACTTATTGTATTGCAGCCAATGATTGGCATTAATTAGCACAAAAGCTAACATCAATAATGCCAATTTAAAATATATAATTTATTATATTATTATCATTATATAATCTTGTATTTGCCAAAAATCATAGCCATGTGCAGATATTTTACTGCCTTTAAACCCATCTTTACAGGTGGCACATACCCGGAACCCATATCTTAGGATGCACCCCTCTCCCCCCCCCCCCCCCCCCACCCGGGATGAGTGTTAATAATAAATATACGTAGAGTATATATTCAAAATATTCAGTAAAAAAAGATTTTGTTCTCAGGACATGGGCTAGAAAAATGTTTGAAGATTACACTTGGGATACAGGAGATTTTGCAAAAAAGGAAATTGTCCGATACATGAGTGATCCTGGACAAGCGACCGCTTATATGTTGGGAAGATTACAGTTAATTAAAATGAGGAAAAAAGTTGAAAAAGAGCTTGGCTCAAATTTCAGCTTGAAGGATTTTCATTATCAGGTGACTTCAGTAACATTGCATTATTCGATCAGTCCAATTATTATCATATTAATCACTGAATCAGTCCAATTATTATCAACTGAATTCAATAAATCATATCAATCATACGAACTAATTACGTCATGCGAGCATGCTCGAGTGTGAACAATGAACTTTCGCTGCTCCCAATGCTCCATAAGGACTGGGATCTCATCACGATTTGTGTTATGATTTGTGCCCGTGTGCCATTTCAAGGATGTTTATGTAATTCTTGGCCGGTTATTCCCAGCATTTCTTTCCATGTTTTAGCTGCCATAGAATTATTTCACGACTCCTCTCTCCACTCTCCTCTCTCCTCATATTTCATATATAATAAGTTAAAATCAAATTTGATGGAATTAATAGCATTATTTAACATCAGTTTCATACCTTTATTCATCAGCAGGTGAAAAATTTCAAACTTGATTTGCAAACTTATTTGTGATAGCACTAATTTAGCCATCAATATATCATTAATATCAAAGTGAGTGTTCATTGTGGCACATCTGTTAGTACTTGTCAAGAGAGTCCACACTCCTCGCTTAATGATTTTGAATTTGAAATATGAAAATTTTGTCAATGTTATGTTGCCTGAAAATTTTGTCATTGTTAAACATTCTTCTCTATTTTGTAGGTTCTCTCGCAAGGATCTTCACCAATTGATTATCTAAGTCGTCATATTGATCGTTACATCAAATGTAGCAAGGATCCAAAACTTTCAATGTGTGAATATATTCTGACCCCTATAAATGCTCTTGTAGATGATATGGATACAAAACCATCCAGTGTGAAGAAGCCTGCACGTCCAACATTCTTGCATTATGTTTGAAAAGGAATATCTTTCAGCAGGTTTTTGAAGTTTTTACAAATATTTTTTTGAATTGCTCGACAGGACTCGTTTCTTTTCGGGATAAACTTAGGCATAGACATGGATGATGAAAAGACAGGTATAGTTACAGTGAGACCGCAATGCAAAGAGAAACTAGACAAATCAGAAAATTTGGAGTATAAATTTATTCCTAAATGCAATGTGATATCAGTTTAATATTGCATGACAATATTTCATAAAACAAAGGATACAAAAATACAAAATGATTCTTTTCAACAACCTACAAATATATATACATTGATAAGAGCACGAAAAAATGTTCCAGTAGCTCTGTTGCTTTGCAAAAATGATTTATAAACATTATTTACATGAGGTACATTATTTGATAAATTTGATATTGGGTTAAAAAAAATATCAAGTGAACTTAAATTAAAAATTAAAAACATTCATCTATATGCAGATGAATTTATAAGGCGGAAGCATCTTGAAACACTTTTGTAAAACAAAAAACTCCGCTATCTCGAACTCACGGACAGGAACTTTGTTCGGGATAACAATTTTGCGAGATAACCGAAGCTAAATCAACGAAGCTAAATCAACGCTGTAAGCTGTAAGGTGTTGAGCTGTATTCCTATTTTCTAATATATATAATATATAATACAGTTACTAATTATTACTAAAAAAAAATGCTGTTAACGTGCACATATCTAATAAAATGATTGGATGTATTTTGAATATTTTAGAATGTTATTTGTATCTTTGCTTATTGTTATATTTTAATTAGAAACGTTTGATTCGAATAAATGTTTCGTACGAGAGATTATGTCAATATTCATTTCTTGGATAGAAATATTCCATCAAACGACTATTACGCATTACGTAATGAAGTGGCAGCATCAGCCATGTTTTATCTATTGTAATTTTCACGTAATGGGTGTTCTGCATTTTCCAAATGTTAATAATGATGATTTATCTTATATAGTTTTATTTGATAATTTTAAAAGTACTTTATATGTCCAGTGTAATGCCTACATGCCATCTCATGTTTTTAGTTTCAGTTACAATCGAATCCATGAAAATTTTGCACTCCTTGCAAACATCTGCAATTTTTCCACCAAAAGTATTTTTCCTCCCGCCGATTTGCAGGATAGACTGTCTCTTGCATTGAAACGGTGTCACCGTTGTGTCACTCATTGTTCTTGACAAGTTTCCTGTACTCTTACTTAAACCTCTGGAACTTTGAAAGTTATAACGTACACCTTGTTGCTGTTGTTGTCCTTGTTTTTGTTGCTGCTGTTCTGGTTGTTTGTTGCATTTTACGTCAACCAAATGATTTGGAATTTCCACGCCTGGACTTATACATTTAAAGCAGAACTTTTTTTGACAAATATCACATTGATGGGACTTGCTAAACATTTTAAATTTAAACTTTTTACAAGAAAAACAGACTTTGCCGTCGGCTACTCTCCGTCCCTTGGACATGATCGTTGAAAAACACTCCGTTTCCGCGGCAGTGATAGCTTTGCGGATTTTGGATATCTCAAACAAAGATGTTCCAAATACGCGCGAATCGTCTTGTAAACTGATTTCAGTTAGAAACATCGAACTGGCGGCTAAGCGTTTCTTGGACTTGCTGAGAACACACCCGTTCCCATGGTCCACTCTTGTTTCAATATTTGCATTGACGTCATCGTCAAATTGTATTTCCGCTGAACGTCGTCGCTGCAGAAGTTTCCTTTTGTCTAAAGAGTTATCTGGGTTGCTTGAATCTTTTCCTTGGTATAATTCTGAATCATGTCTACTGATAGGTGGAAATAGTATATCCTGCTCCCAGAATGCATCGTCTTTTCCACGTGAAAGATTGAAGTCGTCAGAAAGTAAGCTGTCTTGACTTGCATCCCAATTTTTAATTTTTGACAAAAGTGGTGTTCCAACTTTCAACGGTTTTCGACGGTCTTGAATGATATCTGATGACAGGTTATTATCTGATGCATTTAAATTTTCTTTGAGCTCTGCCATATCAATTTCGCCAACAACATCGCTGCTACTTTTACGCCGCATTTGCAACTGTGATCTGGAAAGAATAAAATCTAAAATAATGTTTCCAGCATTTTCTGGCAGTTTACTTCTTTCATCAGGCTTCGCCAGAATCCCCGTCGAAACGGAGCAGTTTGTTACCATATCTGATGGAGAAAGTTCATACTCAAACGGCGAAACCTCCTGTTGCGTTACTTTTCGTAAATGGACACCGCGTCGTAACTCATGCATAACCTGCAACCAAAATCGTGCCCATTCGTAAACGCATTCTTGCGCGGTGGTCGCAACATTTGGATTCAAGTTATAATCTGCTTTGCCTTCACTTGCACGTGTCAAACTCGATGTTACTTGACAAAGAAACACATTAAGTTCAAATGCTTCTCTGTACAACGCTCTAACTACATTTCTATAATGTTCACCTCCGCTTTTGATTTTCTTGCCCTCTAATCTATTTTCGCAAAAGCGACAAATTTCGTCTAAGTTTCGAAAAGGCCGCATCGCATTATTTCGCTGCGTCGCAATTTCTGCCCCGTAATCTTCTTCGTAACCTTCATCGCTTTCGTTTATTCGTTGCAACGTCATTCCCGAGATAAGTTGAGAAAGATCAACGTCAAAATTTTCGTTATCTACCAACGATACATCGAGATCGCTATCCAGACAGCGACAAATCAGGTAGCCAAGGTCTCGAATAATGTCACTTTCACTTTGTTTCCGCGCGGTTTCTTCTTGCATTACGTCAATGCTTCCAACATTATTCAATTTTACTCTTTCTGGTTCGATGAAAAACCATACGTTTTTTCGTCGAATGAGATTTTCTCGCTTTACAGAGGCCAGATGTTTTGACATCATGTAACAAATTCCCCATGTTTGCTCTTGGCTGAGTTGTGAGTCAAAATTTCGGAGCACTTCGCTGAGAAACATTTTACCTGTTACTTCAGTCAATCTATTTGTGCATTTAGTTGAAGAATTCTTTTGCAAACGAGAGTCAATCCTTGATAACAATATTTAGTTAGGCCTTCCAAATGGTGTCCTGTAAAATTCCTACTTTGCATTCAGCTTTTCTTTTAATTCAGCATGTATTATTGATTATTATTGATTAGCAGTGCCTAAATTGAGATATTTCAGCTTCAAATTTTGCCAAATTGACTTCCTGGTTGAAGTAATAACTTTTAGTCTCAGCTGATTGATTGTAATTGCAACCAAAACAACAAACTGTGTGTGGAAAATTCTTAGGCCATTGTGTTATTCATTAATAGTTCATTTCGTCATTTCTTTGTTCTTTGGAATGGATACAAATTGGTTTCTATGGAAACAAAAAATAAATTTAGAGCTTTGGCAGGTGGGTCATTGGACAATAATAACAATGCTTCTATTTGTTCATGGTGACCATGTATAGTTTCATTGGACAATGAGAACAGTGATTCTATTTTTCCATGACGACCATTTAATTTTCATTTATTTCAGGGGGGACACCGTTTAATCAAATGATTGTTTTTCAAGAGGCTGGGCCTTCACTTCTTTTATAATTTACAATTTAAAATTACAATCTGGAAAAAGTATGATAATTATCAAAATGCATTGTTTAAATGCATTTAGGAAGACACCGGCTTGGTCTCAATTTAAAGATTGTTTCTTAATTTAGCCCCCGATACGAAAATACGAACATTTTTGTCCGTTGGAGTAGGTTTGAATGGATAGAATAAACTCGCTGGCCACGCTTCAGAATTATCAAAATGTTCAATGAAATAACATACGGACACTTGAATAAGGAATCGCGAAAATAAAAATTTAAGACCATAGCAAAAATGAGAAAGGGGTAGAATTTATCGAAAATTAATGATTATAAAATTTGGCTTGAGCAAGTTGAAAATTACAGTCTGCAGCTCATAAAAGGAAAGGTCCCTCAGGGTTGAGCAAGGCCATTCAGAGACTTATAGCGGTTTTCGCCCATGTCAGGGATCATCAGTGCAGCTAGACGGAATGAGGACCTTCACCTAACATTAAATAGTAAAGTGAATAGTGAAGTAAATGATAACCTTAAATAATAAAAAGTAAATAGCTGCGGGGGAAGCAGGGCTATTATCTTTTTACTACTAACTTTTTTTACTGAGTTAAGAAATGGACTTGGGGCAAGCCTAGTTTTTAAGTGCTCTTTCCACTTCAAATTATCATCTATTTGAACTGAAAGGAATTTGGTCTTTCACCACGATTAGTTTTTCACCACGCATTTTTAGGTTTTAATTTTCATTAACACTTAATTTTCACTCAGTGCCTTCTGTTTCTCAATGCAGATGAGCGTAGAATGAGTTTCACCAACATTCAATGATAACTTATTAACTTTCAACCACACATTAGAAGATTTAACAGTCCAGAGTCAATAGAACAGTCTTGAGGAGCCATAATTTCAATTTCCCCTACATCTGAGTCTACTCCACCCACTTCGCAATATTGTTTTCGGGGTGGAAAGATAGGATTCAAAGCACAAGAGTTCATTTTGTTGAATACCATAGAGTTTTAGTTTTCGGCAAAGAAAATTATGATCAACAAAAACAAGACCTAGAAGCATTCCAGTGTCCATTCCGCTATGCCAAGGTCACTTCAAGTAGACGGGCCATTTATATTGCTGTATTGGACAATGACAACAGTGATTTTACTTTTCCACAAAAACCAGATCCACGATCTAGTCTAAAACACCATACAGATGAACACAGGTGAACATATGTGAACACAGATGAACACAGATAAACAGTGACAACTGTGATTTTATTTTTCCATAAAAACCGAACACCATACAAATTGTCAACATTCTAAGGAAAGCCGTAAAGTAACTCGATCAAATGACACCACTCAGGCCTAGGTAATCACAATAAGTGAAGTGAAGTGGGGGCCTGACGCCACAACTAAAACATAACAACAAATATATATCAAACATTGAAATCGATCAGCATTTCACTCCTAAAAATCTCGTACACTTTTTGTTGGTAAAATTATTTTGCTTTCTGAAAAAAATAGCTAAAGGCATTCTATTTTTTTCAGCAGCCCCTTGAAGACAAAATGGGTATGGCACTGAAAATGGGCATTGCCTCGTAACACTTTGTGAATATTTATTTCGAGAAGTGACAGTAACTGTCAACTGGGAGTGTACACCCTACCCTCATACCTCATGTAGGCACTGCCCTGTTGATTGCTCTTTGACTAAAATATATCGTGTCCAGGTAATAAAAAATATCCCGAGTTCTTTTGTGGTTGCTCGATTTTTATCAATTTCTCAATATATCTCATTAGTTTATTTCCCATTTCGAGATAGAAAAACTGTGTTTCCAATAACCAGTCGTAAACAACTACACAAACAAATATTTTCAACCGTCGTTGCTTGTGAACGAAGAGTCGGGTGCGCATCTGCACTTTTGGTGATCTGAAAAAACATTATTGTCTTATGTTGATATTTTGCCATCTTGGGTTAAACCGTTGCCGAAGCAACCATGTATATATTATATATTATGAGCCGAAATTTAATGCTCTAATATTCATAACATGTTGCATTCAAACGACAGCACGAAAAACGCAAATAAGGCAATTTGGAAATAGGCCTCTATAAGTAAACGGATCTCTGAGCCTCCTGCTACTCGCTATTGTTTTTCTACGCGTGTATTTCTTGTTTATTCAATTCAACATCTGTTGCGCTAGCCGCGATCTATTACGGGGGCACCTGCAAAACATTGTTTCTATGATTTGTACAGTTTGTATTGCTCAGCAACATTACTTTTGATAAAAAATTGTTGAAACTTTTGAGAATGGAACCCCCTTTGCCAAAATATTTCATGCACAAACGCACCTTGTAAACAATTTGTTATAAAATCAAGTAGCCAATCAAACTCTAGAAAATACGCACGTGCGAATTTAAGTGGTAAATGATAGAAGAATCTTATGTTAACGAGGAGATATTGATAATTGAAAAACTGTTTTCCACCCGTTGTCTTATGGAAACTCTTTATTTAGCTGTTTGATATGTGTAACTGAAGACTACATAATATCAAAAATCTCACTCTTTTAATTATTTATTGAATACTTTGAGCATCTCCCAGGCGCACCGATGGTTTGTTATCCATATGTAACAAGCATTAGGAAATTTTTAGGAAGTTTTACAATTGATCTACAACAATTGCAGCTGAATGAGATCATTGTTGATGAACTTTATTACTGCACACATTCAAGTGATCATAGGCAGCTGAATTTTTGCAACGTGAAGGAAGGCTGATTGGCAGACCAATTTCATCATTGCAAGAGTGCTTCTTTAAAGCTGAGTTCTGGCAAGAATAAAAAGCAAGCTTTGATTCCTGAAAATAACTGTAGAAAATTGAACAGGAACTCTGGATATTGGAATGGTTACTTTTAAATTTTAAATTTTTCTCCCGTGTCATTTTAACAATTCTCGCGTGTCAAGAACCTGTTCCGTACAAAATTTGAAAATTTTCAATGCAGTATTCGTGGAAGCAAGACTGAATAATAGTCCAAATTTTTTGGAAATAAAACAAAAGAATATTTTACTGCACTTAACTTGCTCTCAAGAAGATTTTGGATTTGTTTTAAGAAGACTGATTTTTTGGATGCGCACAAAGCCGCACTGCAGTCGGTCAGTAATTCAAGGTGCACAATATATCCCGAGGGAGACACAAAAATTTTTTAAACTAGCTGACTTAAAAATTTCAAATCATGATGAGACTGTAGAAAAACAATTTTATGATTTGTAAGAGAAAACGAGAACTTCATCAGAAAATTCTTTAAAAGGAAAATTATAAGAGATAATACAAACTATTTTCTAGCATGCTTGGTCAAGAAAGTTCAGCGTGTTTCCGGACTAATTACTCTCAAGAACAGAGTGTATCATGCGCCTATCAAATTAAAGGAACTCGTAGATGGCAGCAACAACAACAACAGAATCATCATCAACAACAACAACAGCAGTTTTACCAAAATACAAACCAACAACAACAACAATATCAATTATTAGTCGAAGTTGACTGCATAGAATCGTTTTTAGACTTTGCAAATTATTTAGACAATGTGAATCCAATTTGTAGCCCAGAGAGTATTGATACTGTTGATAAACTACTGAATATGCTTGTACAGAGATGAAAAAACATGAGTTTTTCTTTTACGTTTCCTGTCTATTTCCAAATTATTTAGACAATGTGAATCCAATCTTTAGCCAAGAAAGTGTTGATATGGTTGAAAAACCATTGAACAAACTACTTTACAGAGATGATATTTGCACAGCCCAGAAAGTGTCGTGCAATTTGTTGCTTGTAGAGATGGTACGACACGATATCGTTCGATTGAGCGATTTAGATAAGATACGGTAGAAGGAAGCATATAGCCTTTTTCAGAAAGGTGCCTTCCTTCTCGTTTTTGTTTTTGAATTTCTTGGTGGATTAATGTCCATCAAAATGACCACAGGCAAAAATTTTGACCACTAAAAATATTAACTTGACAACGTAACATATTTCTAAAGATGTTCAGGACATTTTTGGAAGATTTGAAATTCTCTTTCAATGACATTAATGGTCAGATAAGTTCTTACTTTCGCACAAGTGCTGGCATGGGTAAATGAATACCCATATATCTGCTGGAAGTCACGAGAAACATCATTTATAAAGATTTTGAATTTCATTCATAGATTAGAAAGTATTGAATGTTTCAAATGCGGATACGATTATTTTCATTCACAACACGGGAAAATGAACACGCCTATCTACAGAAGTCACGGGAAGACACAATTCCCATTCATTTGGAAGTATTACTAATCATAGTATGTAAGTTACGAGATAAGCCATTCATAAAGATTTTGAAATTCGTTCATTGATTAGAAAGTATTTAATATTGTAAATACGGAAACGATCAAATTCATTCACAGCACAGGTAAATGAACACGTATAGGTATTTACTGAAATCATGAGAAACTCCATTCATTGCAAGTTCCTGAAGTTCATTCATATATAAAAAGTTTGAAATTCAGGATGAATCGGTTCTGTTAGCCAAATCTTTTCGGCCAAGATATTGATCGTTAGCCTCTCATTATATTAGTGGGTTAAGGATTTGCCAGTTTCGATCGAAAAGTTTCAAAGACGGGGGCCACACCGTCGATCTATAAATAGCAACTTCGTTGTTTCAGGAGAATATGCGGGCAAAAACACATGATTGGGAAGGGCAACTCTCCTTGATTAAGTTAATATACTCAGTTTCGGTGTCTGATTTATACCGTCGAGTTTATGCTCGAAAATGTGCAGGTAGGTAGGTAGGTAGGCATAATCAGAAGTTTTGGGAATCATTAAAAATGTGACCTGCTTGCAAAAAGTAAAGTCGTCACACAGGCTACTAAGATTGGAGATTAAACAATGAAGTTGGTATTATTAGATCAACAATGTAGCCCCCATCTTTAAAATTTTCATTCGAAATTTAAAAATTCTCAACCCACTAACGATATTCTAACGTTCGAAGTCTTAGTCGAAAGGATTTGGTAAGCAGAAACATTCAGAGACTTTATGGTGCAAAAACTTAACTGTGCACGGTTTTTGTGGTGCTTTATATTCATTCACAGCATGGATAAATGAACACCGGGTAGGATATCAATTCAGGACAGCAAATGTGGGAAAATAACATGAGTTTGAGAGTCTAGCAGCTATCTTATTTCGTAAAATATTTGCAAGAGTTTCGTGCAAAGTCTCAATACTGAAAAGAGTTCAAGTAAATTGTAATTACGCTGGTCAACGTTATTTAGCTGCACATGATCCAAAGGGTTGATTGTGTCATTTTTAATAGCGTGGCTGCCTGGAAAATAGCATCTTCATTAGATTTTATATTTATAGGCTATTTCTATTATATACTTTATTATATACTACCTTTACCTTTTTTTACAATCTTTTCTTTTAATTTACTTTTTTACAACTCTGAGCGGCTACCTGTTTTTTCAAAACAACTTGTTAAGGAACACCAGGATGAATTTTGCTTAACAATTAACTTCGAAAAAACTGTGAGAAGAAACATAGACTTAGTCCATGCTCAGATCATTATCTTTCTCAGATTTGAAAAAAAATATAGCTAGGAAGATTAACAAAAATGCACGATTTTTACATAAATCCCAACGCGTATAATAAGCTACATACCCTCTTTACTTCAAGTACACTGTCTTAGTTGACATAGAGTACAAAAAATATAATATAATTTGTTTTATCGTGTGGTAAAACAGTAAATGCAATGGTTCTGAAAAAACTTTAAATTAAACTATGTTAGCCTTAAAATAAAGAAATAGACATTTCGGCACAACCCTTTACAAGGGTAAAGAAAAATACAGAGGCAGTTGACAAGAACATTTCGAAAGATTAGGTGAAAGAATGGACTGTAGAACAGAGAAAGATAAATAGACTGTAAAGTTATCTGACCTTAGAGAAGTGATACGAAATACGATGATACGAAAAAAGGCAAGTGTCAAAAAAACGAACTTATTCTACTGTAAGAGGAATTCTATCAATTTTATAAGCAGTTTTGCCAGCTTTGAGAGAATCAAATCTTGAAATTTCCAGCCTCGTAACAGGGCTTTTTAATAAAATACCACTTGTTAACCCCTGGTGCATAACTGGCCGTTGTGCATTTTCATTGACTCATGAGAAACAATAAGCATTTAATCAACATTCGATTAAATTACGATCGTTAGATCAAAGTTGTATAAAAGTAGAAACACGAAAATGGTATGGCGTTTTTGGTCATTTGTGGATGTGATGAGCCGTATTTTAAGAAGCTACGAGAATCAGTTTCTTTGTGATAGGTACTTTTGGTTACTACAATGCCTTAAAGCTTGCTCATATAAAAAAAACTGTTGAGGAACAATTATAACAAAAATGAGAAACATTTGAGGAGGAACATCTGAACATCTGAAATGGAGCAAAATAATAAGAAACATCAGCCCTATGCTAGAGCTAACTGTTTATAAAAAAAAAACATGCATAATCAATAGACACCCTGCGTGCAGACATATTACTGCAGAGAAAGAGAGAAAATACAGGAATAGCGGCTGTACTTAATGTGGTTTGCATTTTCCTTGTCTTTAGCGAGTTAAATTTTTGTCTCGTTCTTTCATATTGAATCTCTCATTCTTTGATGTATGAAAAATTCAAAGAATTTTGTCTGTCTGCTCAGCTGATTTTCGAGGGATTTTACCTATCAGAATTTTTGTTAATTTAAAGTAAGCACGCTGTATTTAAATAAATTAAAAATTAGATGAAGTTAATAATATATATTTGATGGATAAGAAAATTCTTTGATTCTGGAAAACGATAATGGTTTGCTCAGAAATGATTTTGCGTTAATACTTTTTGCATGATTTATAATCGTCAGAAAGGAAATGTTACGATATACCGGCATGCAAAGGCTCAATATTTTATTTATTGAAACCTCAACCCTTAAACCTCCATTAGGGCTTTATTTCACGTCTCTGTTTATAAGGAGACCAACATTCTTTGGCTAGACAAGTTTATCTTCAGAGACTGTGTGATTTACTTTATCCAGACTTGTGGAAAATGTGGAACGCTCTGTTTTATTCCGTTGTTGCATTTCAAAAGTAACAACTAAAACACGAATTCCTTTCATAATTTATCTCATAAGAATCATTGATTGGCTTCAATTATCAAATTTATCAAACACCAACGGAATGTAAGTCCCAAAACCATTGATTCGGCCGTGAAATTCGCAAAATATAGCCTTGTGAAAAGTATAGAGTGCAAAGGACACTTTTCGGAGAAATTACACTTTGTTTAGTTTTGAAAATCGCCAAATATCAAAGTGCTTCTAAACCCCCAAGATCTAAACGCCCAAGATCTAAACCCTTATAATATTTGTAACTGTTATTATTGTCCATTCTCACGTCCATTGCTAATTACTTAAGCCTCAGAACAGAACATACACACAAAATAAGAATAAACCTAGCACTGAGCCTTGTGGTTTTTTGTTAACTCTTAAATCTTTTCTTTTTCTCTTTCATATTATATTAAATTAGGTTAGCTAATATTCTGTGGTATAGAACACAGTTAACCCAAGAATGAAATTGCAACATTTGCATTCCAGATCAAATTTTCAAGATAATTGATATTTTTAGGCCAAAGCAATCCTTGAGCTATCATTAATCCTAATGTTTACAGAAAGGTGCATCGTAGTAAAGCTTTGAATTCAGTTTTATCCAAAAACAAACTAACCAGAACACAACAATTATTTTGGATTTTCTACGGGAAACATCATCTAAGATATGGGTATGTGTATGGGTATGTGCCTGCGATAGGGATGGGCTTGAAGGCGGTACATTTTTTAAAATGAATACAATATTTTCAAAAATGCTTTAATTTTGGGTTAGATATTAAAAACTTTCCTTAATGTTGGGTGCTTTGATGGAGTGAAACATAACATTAAAATTGGCTATACACGAAAATATAGGTGGGTTTATTAAAGTTGGATGGGCTTATAAAATCTCAGCAGCACACTCTCGCTCGTCCGACAGTGGGATGTGCACCCTGGCATCATTGTTGATCAAATATACAACAAAAGGATTATCCATGTTAATACTACATAGCAGTGTATGCAAATTATGAAATAAATAAACACAAAAATACTTCGATGAAGAGATAATATAAATGCTGCAAGCATGAAGCTGCCAATCCAATTCAATAGAATTCACGTGAACTTTTTGGAAATACCGTGAGCTTTTTGGAGTTACCGTGAGCCTTTTAATTCTTGTGAGCTTTTTAGAATTACAGTGAGCTTTTTGGAGTTACCGTGAGCTTTTCTGAATTTTCGTGAGCTTTTTGAAATTATCAAGAGCCTTTTTTGGAATTCACGTGAGCTTTTTGGAGTTACTGTGAGCTTTTCTGAATTCTCGTGAGCTTTTTGAAATTATTGTGAGCCTTTTTTGGAATTCACGTGAGCTTTTTGGAATTACTGTGAGCTATTTAGAATTACTGGGAGCTTTTTGGAATTACTGGGAGCTTTTTTAGAATTACTGGGAGCTGTTTAGAATCACCGTGAGCTTTTTGGAATTACTGGGAGCTTTTTTAGAATTACTGGGAGCTTTTTTTGAATTACCGAGAGCTTTTTAGAATTACCATGAGCCTTTTGGAATTACTGTGAGCTTTTTAGAATCACCGTGAGCTTTTTGGAATTACTGTGAGCTTTTTAGAGTTACTGTGAGCTTTTTAGAATTACTGTGAGCTTTTTTAGAATTACCATGAGCTTTTGAGAATTACTGTGAGCTATTTAGAATTACTGTGAGCATTTTGGAGTTACCGTGAGCTTTTTTGAATTCTCGTGAGCTTTTTGGAATCACCGTGAGCTTTTTGGAGTTACCGTGAGCTTTTTTGAATTCTCGTGAGCTTTATGGAATTACCGTGAGCTTTTTGGAATTACCGTGAGCTTTTTGGAGTTACTGTGAGCTTTTTTAGAATTACTGTGAGCTTTTTAGAGTTACCGTGAGCTTTTTTGAATTCTCGTGAGCTTTTTGGAATTACCGTGAGCTTTTTGGAGTCACTGTGAGCTTTTTTAGAATTACTGGGAGTTTTTTGGAGTTACTGTGAGCTTTTTAGAATTACCGTGAGCTTTTTGGAGTTACTGTGAGCTTTTTAGAATTACTGTGAGCTTTTTAGAATTACTGTGAGCTTTTTAGAATCACCGTGAGCTTTTTGGAGTTACTGTGAGCTTTTTGGAATTAATGTGAGCTTTTTAGAATTCACGTGAGCTTTTTAGAATTCACGTGAGCTTTTAGAATTACTGAGGTCCCTGAAAAGCAACCAGGTTTTAGCAAAAAAGTGGTCTCTTCAGTCCTGAGCTTTGTTGACTGGCATTCTTTAATTTGAAATTGAATAATCTATCTAAAATTAAAACTGAATAATAAGCCACTTCCACACTTTGTGATGTTGATACATTTTCACCACCCCTTTTCTGTTTACATTACCCGTGTAAAACAAATATGGATCGAATATCCATTTCGGTCCATATTTGCTCTGTCGTATTCTCGTTTGAAATGCAACACAGTCGACATATGAATAACTGATGGTGGTAATTTAAACTTCGTTTGTAACTTGAGTTTGCACCACTATTTGTTTGTACAACTTTTGGACGTGTTAGACGTGTTTCCAAAAAATCAATTTCAAATGGCTCTCTTTCCGCAAGGGTAATCAAGAAGCTATAATTTCATACCATAGTATTGATCTGTTTTCAATTTTTTGGTTGAGGGTCTCCGTGAATAGATAACAATAGATAACAAAGGTTTAATTAATATACTGGGGGGGGGGGGGCAAAACGGAGTCGTGTGGAATTTATTTTTTTTTTTTTTTTTTAAATTAAAAAATAAAAAATTTAAAAAAAATTAAAAAA
>JAYJMH010016607.1:0-21084 GCA_036873815.1 Phacellophora camtschatica
CCCCCCCCAAAATTCGTGAGAGATGTCGATTTTTCGAAATAACTGAAGTTAACTCAAGGGATATACCAGCAGTTCGAGTAAACCGGGAGTTTGAAATAAGTGAGTTGTTTGAGTTAAGAGTGGTTCGACTGTAGTTTCTTTGGCATGTCCAGGGATGAAATATACAACACAATAGGGGTGAAATATGCAGCTTTTTCCTTTGGCAATCAAAACAATTGTGATTACGTAGTTTCAGAGAGTGATTCGATGCAGTTGGATAATTGCGAATGAATTCCTGATCGTATTTGTTGCGAAAGGAACAGGCTGATTTGTTGGTTAAATTATGAATTAAATTATGATCTTTATGCTGCTGATATGATTTTAGGCTCGTGTACAATATTATGTAAAATACTATTTTGTTTGTTTTGTTTCTCATTCTGCTTGTTAATGTTATGTCGTCATTGAAAATGTAGGGTTTTTCAATAGGCTTCGTAAACATTGCCTGTTCGTTCTTCTAAGTTTTTCTTAATGTTAATGTGAAGTTTAAGCTTCAACCAAGAAATATAATATATGATTAAGAACTCATTTATTAATCGCTGAGTTTTTAAATATTGTTTTTATCGTACTTATATTATGGTATTATTGTATTTCTCGTATTGTATTGTAAACGTTTAGGCTTAGTTGGTATGGCAGTTGGCGCAGTTATAAGTAACATTAGTACTCAAGCAAAGTTGAACGAACACACACACATAACAGATAACCCACGTACATCAGAATAAACTGCTTGAATAGTGATGAGGTAAGTGTCTTCTGCTCTGCTTGTTCCAGATGTGTTTAATTGATTGATTAGATCTAAGGCTAGCTTTAAATTTCAGATCAAATCCTAATATTTTAAGTATTGGCAAAGTTATCAGTGGAGAGGCTTAAAGAGAAGAATACAAAGTTAACTTTCGTTTGAAACCAGATGGTAACAGTATTACTCATTCGTGTCCGTTGATAAGAAAAGTAAAGCTGTTTTTAAGTGCGTAACTGTTTTTTGCAATTACTGCCGTAACTATCAAATTAGTTTGAATCATTCTAAATTTTTCTGTGCTTTGTAGATTCATTTTCATTTGAAGATTTGTAGATCGTGGTTGGAGATAATCGTTGTTTTGCTCGTTTTTCATGATTTCAAACAAAGATTATTTATTTGTCGGATAACTGTTATTTTGTATCAATGTTGCTTTTTCCTCTTTTTTTCAAGAGAATCATGTCCGAACAAAGCATTTTTTAGTCCCGGTTAAACGCATCAAACATTTCATCCAACATTTTCCAAAAAACGTTTGAGGAAATGCTGGAAGCGTTTGATTATTTCCTTGAAGCGTGGGAGAATATTGTGAAACAAGAAGAGATTCAAATATTGCATATACAAATTCCATGTACAGCTGGAAAGACTAGAGTGCACTTGGTCGAATCAAAATAAGCACAGGTATCAAAGAGAACCCCAAGGGCCTGGTTACGTGGGTGAGATATCCCGGGTGCCTACAAAAGCGTGTATTGTTTTCATCTCGTGTTTATATGAGATTTTTATCCCATCCCGGGTTGCCGGGACGATTTCATCTCACCTCGGCAAGCCGAGATATCTCATTTAGCTGGGAGGAAATTTCCCATGTAAACAGAAACAGCCGTGAGATATTCCGGCTAGGTGAGATATCCCGGCTCATTTAAACAGGCTCTGAACAACCCATATTCGGCCATAGTCATTTCATTCATTTAAAAAGTTGTGTTGATTTAAACTTGAAAAGGTTTCTCAACTGCATATTGACGTCTTATCCTTTCTAGTAGAGTTTCTTAATTTTCTGGAAGAGGCTACTACAGTTTCTTATGCGCGGTTTCTTATAACAAAATGAGTTTATCCAAACGTACTTAAATTATCATCAAAATTAGGGAGGGAGGTACTAAGGATAATTCTACCACCACCATTTTGAAGGTAGGTGGATACCAGCGGTATTTCTTCCCTCTATACGTTTTGCCCATATTTCACAACTGTACATGTTTTTTTTGTAAGGTTTGTTCTTGTTTCTAGACTGGTTATCTTTAAAATGCGTTGCAGGTCAAATGTTCAACGCCGTCATACTTTTTTGTACTTAAGGGGGGCTGTCATAAAGTATGAAACAGAGGGGCTGGAAGGGACTGCTGGGTTTTTTTTTAATTTTGGAACCCCAATGAGTTGAAACAAAAAAAATTCGTAACCCAAAAGTCTTCTGTGAAAAGGTTTCATAGCTCCTGTTTTTTTACAAATATTATTATTAGGAAATGTTGCTATGAACGACTCACGGTTCAGCATGAAAACAATGCTATTAGAAAAAAGACGATTTAAAAAGTTTGTTATGTCTCATTATGCTATTTTTGGCCGATTTCAACCAATGATTTAAGGTACCATGGAAATGCAGACAAGTTCTATCCAACCAGTAATTCAGGGCAACCATGGAAATGCAGACAAGTTCTATCCATTCGTAGTAATTCTATTTAAAGTTTGTGTGA
Source organism: Phacellophora camtschatica (assembly GCA_036873815.1). Lineage (NCBI taxonomy): Eukaryota > Metazoa > Cnidaria > Scyphozoa > Semaeostomeae > Ulmaridae > Phacellophora > Phacellophora camtschatica. Next base: position 2,503 of record JAYJMH010016607.1, read on the forward strand.
TTGTGATTGCTTTGAAATAGAGCAACTTTTTAAGGTCTATTGACTACGATTTGAGTAAAAGTCCTATTGACCATGATTTGAGTAAGAACTTCCTCCTCTGACAAAGACTTCTGTGATAAATTGAAAGAAAATGCATGTGACAATAAAAGTGACAGTGGTTGATTTTAAAAATCTGTTCTAAGAAATAATTCCGAAAAACCATTACATAGCCAATGGTAACTGCTTGAAATAATTTTGTGACCCAACCGTTTGTATTAAAATTTTTAGGCGGCACTGCGCAATCCCTTGCAGCTCCCTTTGTTCTATACTTTGTGACAGCTTCCTAACGTGAGTAATGGCTGAGATACTAAACAATTTGAACCAAATCTCAACCTGACGCTTCTTATAAAAGCTGTTCTCATATAAGATCGTTTGTTGCATAAATGATGGCTTAAGTACAACCTCTACAGTTATTACACGAAGGGATGAAAGTTAAATTTAATTTATGTCATCTGTGCCCTGCATGCAATATTTGGGCAGAACTACATTCAGTTACATCAAGGTAACATCAATCATAGTTTTTTTTACGATGCTTTTTAGGGGCAAGCCACAACGCTTAAGTTTGGTTTAGCCCAATAACAAGGTTATTAGCCCAATAACGAGGTTATTGGAACACCAATTAATTGGTTTTTTTTATTTATGTTGCATCCGTAGGTCATTTTCATTTCTTACTTCTTAGCCGTTTGAATTAATTTTATGACCTACCCGTGACCTGGAATAGAAGAGCTTTTCCTAAATGAGCAGATGCATCTTGAGATATATGCTGCAGAACTGTCAACGATTGTAAATCGCTTACGTTTTTCCGGGGACGGAGCTCGACTCAAAGGATTGGGGGGGGGGGGGCAATAAGGTTGTTTAGGGAGAGATCTGGCCGACTTAGCTGCAAAAACAGAAGCAAAATTACTAGCAAAATTTCCCACTAAGCCGACTAAGATGCAGTTGGGCCGGTAGCCTCCCTGCTTCCACCCCCCTCCTATTTGCTCCGCCCCTGCTTTTATCCATTCCGTTCCTTTTGAAAGATCATTTGATGGATGATTTCGCGGATGATTTTATGTGAACAAATTCGTTTTCTAAAACCTTGTTGAAATTTTAGACAAATTTTGATACGAATTAGATGAACATCACGAAAAAAAATTGATTGTGACCGGGGAAATTGATGAATTATCACAAGGAAAGGGGTTGCGCGAACCAACCTCGTATTTTCTCAATGTTTGAATCTTGAAGATAAACAAGATGACGTGCAAGTTCATTTCAATTTCACATTGGTTCGATAAACTTCTTAAGAAAGATTATGCGATTTGCGCATGCTGGACATGTTCATTCAATTATACCTAGGGATCGATGCGATCTAAGGTAGATCTAAATAAATTATTCTATCATAAGCTTTGAAAAATGCGCATAATTGGTAACCGTTATTTTAATTAGAGATTTAAAGAGTGTGGTTTTGCTTTAATTGTAAAACATCACGGTATGAATAATTGAAGACGGCTTCGAAGCAGAAAATTGTGGCAGTAGCTTTTAAAACGTAATTTATCAAAGAGATTAGAAGAAGGATTACTGTTTTCCCGAATCTTCAAAGAAGTTGCAATCTATTTTCGCATTCTCTTTTAGGGCTCTTTTTCTCGAATACACACAAAAATGCCTGAGAAAGACCAATCTTGTAGATGCAAAGATAAATTTCATGGAAGAAATTGTAAGTTGTTAAATTATTTCAATAAAATATTCAATTTCAGTTGCATTGCTTGAAGACCTACTTCTGAGCTATAGTCTGTTTACCATGTTGTAAATTTGTTGTTGCCTTTGTAATTTGTGGTACTGTCTTGTCCGGTGTATAAGTCGACCTAGCGTATAAGTCGAGGTACCAATTTTGAGCTTAAAAATGATTGTATTGTTTGTATTGATTGTATTCAAATGATATCCGGTGTATAAGTCGATTCCCTATTTGTGACCCAAAGTTTCGGATTTAAAAACCCGACTTATACCGCATTTAGACTGACACAGTAAATCCAGCTTTGTCTAATCCAGATTAAATTTCAACCAATCAAATGCATTAGAATTCTCGAATTAACCAATTAGAATGCATTATTCGATAATCAAGATTAGTTTAACCTGGATTTATTTTCAGTGTGAATGCAGTATTATACACCGGACAATACGGTAGTATACTATTTTGCATAATTATCATAATTATCATGATATCACTGTAGCATTTGTAACTATCTAAAATGGTGTGATGTGAATAAAAACTAGATTTGATGAATACACGCATTTTTTATCAGAAACCAGTGCTGGAGCTGTTGAAAAGTTATGAAACTTTATAAATTTTATTTCTCTTCGTAATTTTGCATTGATAGGAAGTGAAAGGAAGCTGAATTAATTCTGACGTAAAATACTTATTAGTTACATGTAAGTGCCACTGGACGTTTTCCTGCGTTTAAAACTCGAAAGTGTATTTCTGCTGTCATGTTTAAGAAATTTAAACTTTTAAGAAATTTTCGGTACCAAATTTGTGAAAATTTAAGAAACTTTCACTACTGAAGTTCTTTCTTATAAAAGATGTGTGTATGCTTTGTGGTTGAACTGTATGCATCAAAACCAGGTCATTTATTAATACGCTACATTTCACTTTTTTAATGTACTGCCAGAATATGAACTATCTTACCAATCAAGTTAACCTTTTCTCTTCAAAACCGTTCATAAAGAATTTACTTTAGTAATCAAGTTTAATTTGGACCCATCTAGTATAATATTGTAGCTTTTGAATTATCAAACCATGTGATTTTGGACGCCAAAATAGTAGCTCCAGATAATTTCCTGCCATATTAATTGAATCATTTCGTTGTCTTCTCTTTACAATTTTCTTTCTGTTGTTTTGCCTTTTTCAATTTACTAGTGGCCGCAGCATCGCAAGTAAATTCTGAAAAGACGAAATAGTAGAAGAAAGAAAATTACAAAGAGAAGACCACGAAATAATTCAATTGATATGGTAGAAAATTATCTGGAACTGCTATTTTAGTGTCCAAATTCCCATGGTTTGACAATTCAAAAGCTTTAATATTACACTGGACGAATCAAGCAAATTAGGTTTCTATTATCTAAAAAAGGTAAGTATTATATTTCAATGTAAGGTTTCCGCAGTTTATCTGAAATTGCATATAAGTTATTCCCGTTCTTATTTTGCCCGTTATTTCGTTGATTATTTATTTAAGTATTTACTTAAGTAGATATGGAAATAACTGACAATTGGAGAAAATACATTAGATGGATAAATATATACAAAATAAACAATGACTAACAATAGTTTCCCTGTGGCATTTATATTGTCATGGTGTTCCACTGTTTCTTCACAAACTGTAAAAACATCATCAAACTTTGGCTTACCCGGTAAGGGCAAGTATAGGCCTTTCCAGAAATAGAACCTGGTATCGAGGCTATTCCTATATTTCCACTGGGAATGGTTATTATTGCCTCTTTCTCTCTCCCAAAGGGCCCAAAAGACATTAAGTTAAAACATTTTTTGTACTCATGGGAATCATGAAATCATCTTTTATTTCCCAAAAGGGCTAATGTATTGTGCAGTGGAAATAAAATTTAAAACTGCCTTATGCTATTCAAAGGATTGCGCTTAGTAATGTTTGATCGTCTGATCAGAGCTTAATGGTGTAAGTTATTTTAAATGGAAGCATAAATGCTCTCAGTGCTAAGCAGAACGAAGTATAGAATACCTTTTCTTGCTGTTTCCCTTACGCTTATTTTCAGCTGATTGGATCATCCTTATACCTGGAGGAAAATCCTATCAAAATGTTATTCTTGTACCAAGGATCATTGTTTTGCATTTTCAAGAGTCTGGTTGTTCTGGGATTATTTTTGTTTGTTGAGATGCTTGTTGTTTGATTGTTTTTGTTGAGATTGTTCTGAGAGTCCGGTGACGTAATATGGTTCATGTTTATTTAGCGTGGACTTTTGTTCACACAATATGGGATTACAAAATGTATTTGCTTGTCACAACTCTGTGGGGTTGTTTCTAGGTATTAGGATTTACATCCTTGGAGTTACGATCATCTCTCTGGTGGAAAAACACAATTTTTTTTACTACAATTCATGTTCATAGATGCTCTGTAGGGATGCCCCTAATACGACGGATCGTCAACCATGGAACCAGGATTATCTCAACCTCCTGCTATCAGGCTTGTCAGATATTTTCTTCATGAATAAACAATATCTTGAAGTGATATTTTAAAGATCTAATGTTGGAAAGAGTTTCTAAGTTTTCTAAATTCTCTAAATAACTGTAAGCGCAGTTTGGTAAATAGCATCAGGCAGCATGATTGTCAGATGCCAGAAAGCTTTGTTACTTATTGAGGAAATTGGTCATTAAGGTATGGAGGCATCCATAATATACATACGCACACACAGAGGGAGGGAGGGAAGGGAACGGGTAAACCGAAAACGTACATCATCTATTGTTATTGTTAGCTTTTTCTAATGGTTTTTTGCGTGCAACGGGGGAGAGGGATTAAAAATAGCCCACGTTTTCTCCGTGAATTATTCAGAAACAGCGAGAAAGGCTGCGAGGGAGGGAAAATGTCGAGGAAGAAGGAAAAATGTCGAGGAGGAAGGAAAGGGCGAAGCTCTTCGCAAAGATCATAATCAATGCTAATATCTCAGCTCCCTTTTTGTTATGCTTGTTATAGCTGAAATGGGAATCCATTATATTCTGATCGTGGAATTAAGTTTGTATAGTCAACTTTCGAATACAATGTTTTGCTAAAATAAAGAGTGAATATTTTATAACTATTGCAAATATCTTCCGCTCCCATCTGAATGCTTGTTAAAGCTGACATGGGAATCCATTATATTGTGATTGTATAGGTAAGTTTAGTCAGATTTTCAGTACAATTTTTTTAAAGAAATAATGAGTGCAATCTCAAAAGATTTTTTCTACGAAGATCATAACCATTGCTAATTTCTCCAAGTTCCATCTGGCAATATTGATTACATCTAACATGGGAACCAGCCAGGGCAGATTTTGTAACAACAGTGAAATTTACACGCAAATTTTAAAACGATTAGCCATTCAAGACAAAGCGAATTCTCTCAAGCAGAAAATCAAAACATGGCTTAGAATGAATTCGCTTTGTCTTCGATGGTTAATCGCTTTGGAATTGGCGCGTCTGTTTCACTATTGTTACAAAATCTGCCCTTCCTACGGGAACCAATTATATTCCAATTAGGTTGGTTCATTTAGCCGGTTCTTGAATATAAATTTCGGATGAAATAAAAAGCGCAGCCTGGAGAGAAATTTCCATATGATAGATCACAACCATTGTTCAAAACCTTGTGGGTCGTATTGGAATATTGGTTTCTAGTTGACAAGGGGAACTTGTGGTAGAGTTAACCTTGTGTAAGTTTGTCTCACTAGCTTTTGAACAAAATTTCCGTTCATATTAACAGTCTTGTCTCAAGAAAAATGTTCTTGCAAGTAAAGGAAAAGGGCTATTGTTGCTTCCCGATTCTCGTCTGTAAATTTGTTATTGGTGACATGGGAATCGATTATAGAAGTTTGCTTAGGTTTTTTTGTCAACTTTTGAATAAGAATTTTAGATGAAAAAGAGTTCATTTTTAATAAAATTTATTTATATTAAGGGTCAGAACAAGAACATGGCTTAGGATGATAGACTTTTTTGGTTTGGCCATTTTGCAATAAGAGTTAATATTTCAAAAGAGACAATCTTTTGTCTGGGTTTTTTTATTTCTTATACTTTTTTTAATAATTCGACACAATTTTATCTGATATATGGTCTAACAGCTAATCAAAACGAATATGATTATACAATAATAACACGACCTTGCATGCACATGAACACACTATACTGTTTATTATCATACACGTGTTTTTAATCATGCACGTTAGGCATTGTGCTATCTTCGTCATAGAGTACACACGAACGTTAATACGAAAATCTTGATAGAAATTTAGAGGAATGTACTGTGGGATTAAATTTACGAGAAAATCCGATCGATACAGGAAGTAGTTTTGTACTGAAGAAAGCGTTTATTTACGCAATTTAAACAGTAAGTTAAACATTAAGGTATTCTCTGTTATTTTGGGATTAGCAGCTACCGTTTGACGAAAAATCTTCTATACTATAGGCCGATACTGGTATTAGGAAATCATATCATGGTCATTATCTTCGTAAATTGGCTTTGTTTTATAATAACCAAAAATGAAATTGTGTCATCATTTTTTAAACTTTTGAAGACATACCGATAAATTAAATCGATCCTATTTCCTGCTGTACTCCGCATTCAATATGCAAAAAGTTTCACCAGGGAATCATCCTTGTGCCTTAATTAAATACCAAGCGGTATGCATATCAGCAAACAAAAGCTGCGTATGACTTCTTTTTCTTCGGCCAACTGCCTGCGGTTGCATTAAATGCATAAAACACTAGTTTAGAGTGAAAATATAGACCACTTGGCAATCTATTTAAAAGGCAACGAGTAACTTCTTGCGACTTGGGAATATCTATTTTGTTTTCGAGTGCACTTAGTTGTGTTTTTCTGGTCTATACTTAAGAATACTGCTGAAAACACAAGCCCATTACTCGGATGTGGGAAGCTGAAAATACAGTGAAAGATTTATTTAGATTTAACGAAGAACTACATTAACTTTGAAGCAAACAGAATTCACAGTTGAAACAGAGAAAAGGAATAAATTAAGGTATTGCTATATTTTTGTTTGCGATGTTTTGTTGTGTCGACTTTTTGCATATTTATCATCTGGAAATTGGGACACTGTATTGTAAATGGTTGAAAATTGAATTATTTTCAAGTATTTATGAACAAACAGTAGTCACCAAAACAACCGTAACATAGCGGTTTTTGAATTATTCCATAAAAAAATTTACAATACACTACTTTCTCAAAATGCTACATGATACTACCAGTACTATGACTACCCCTTGGCCATTACACAGAAAAAGTAAAACCAGAAAAGCGTTACAAGATATGACTTGGTAGTTGCGTTGTGTTTAATGAAGATTAAAATGATTTTAAGCAAACCATATCAAAGCGATCAGTTTTGTGGATGAACTATAATGTCAACTGTAGTAGCTACATTTCTGTTGAGGTATTTATGTTCAGGTCCTTGTTACGATACAATAGTATCTACGTTAGAACCTTGTTTGAAGAATTGGTATATCCAAATGGTCATAGTAGGTATTTTCAAAGCTCCAGCGAGAAGACCTCGTCGCGTCGAGGTATTGCAAAAGAAAGGCAAGGCAGCAAAAAGTGTTCCGTATCTTCAATACTATCATTCGTTTTCCTGTTTTGACTTTGCAGAAATTTGTAAGGTGCATGCAAAATTTTGATGTTGAAGATGACGAACATTGTTGGGTCAAGCCGATGGTTATTTTCTCGTGAACTTATTATACGATTCCTTATGTTGTTCCTCCGTTTTCCTCCCGTATTCAAATAAATCCGCTTGGATCTCACGTTAAGTCGTTTTCAATCATTTTAATGGGAACGCAAAATAAAAACGAAGTAATTCTAAAGAAGTTTGCAAATATTTAATGATTAAAAAGTGTTTAAAGGGCATATAACACAAAAGTTTGGTATATACACATAACGATTAAATTGAACCTATACTTACATTTACATTCAAGTTTGGGATATGCTTCAAATTCAAGTTTTTGGTGGTCACATTTAGGGGTCATGTGCTCTTCTTTAGGCCTCCTTCCCCCCTTCGGCCACGGCTGCTGTAATCTTGGATTTCATTCGTGAGATAAACAGCTTATGCTAGATGTATTTAAAAACAGTGAAGCGATTACATTGTAATTTACTGGCTTGATTCATTATCCGTTTACAAGTTAAATAGCAAACGCGACTTGTTTCGAGGGAATAATTACATAAGAATTTCTTTGGCTACGCCTTATTTCTTTGGCTACGCCTTAATTTTCAATCTCCATGCTAAGACTCACGTTTCCTAGATCGACCATTTTCAAGTGTCGTCCGCAGCATCTCACCATCTCATTGTTTTGTTTTCAGACGATTTTATGCATGCAGTGGTATTCATGTAATTGTGTACAACACACACAGAATACAGGGGAAACAGGTACGTGTCGCATTTGCAAAAATATTTTCTCGCATTCTAATAATATTAGTCACGTTAGAATCAGCTTCAAAAATACTTCAGCTGACATCTGTTATCTCGACTGCTTTTTGTTGAGAATGTTTGCTATCTCGATTAAAAATTGTGAAAATACATTTACTTTTCTGTAATAGTTTTCACTGTACAGTTGATCCCCGCTATCTCGAACTCTTACCAGGAATGGAATTTGTTTGAAAAAAAGCGAATTTTCGAGATAACCAAAGCTAATTCTACGCTACAAGCTCTCAATGGATACAGTTGATCCCCGCTATCTCGAACTCTTACCAGGCATGGAATTTGTTTGAAAAAAGCGAATTTTCGAGATAACCGAAGCCAATTCTACGCTACAAGCTCTCAATGGATACAGTTGATCCCCGCTATCTCGAACTCTTACCAGGAATGGAATTTGTTTGAAAAAAAGCAAATTTTCGAGATAACCGAAGCTAATTCAACATTGAAAGCTCTCAAGGAATTCAGTTCATCTCCGCTATCTTGACCTCTCACAGATCTTTCCAGAGCTATTATGCGGAGGTATCAAAATGCGAAAATAAAATTACCCCATGCTTCAAGCTTTCGAGTCAATTTTAACAAATCGCTATGAATTCTAGTCCATAAATCTAACACCTGAAACAACCTGCTCACGCGAAATTCACTTTCGTGTCTTGGAAATGCACAAGATAACGCAACATTTTTAATGGAGAATTAATTTACAGCTCCCAAGTAGATATCGCATGACTAGATTTTTTTAGGTGTTTAATTTATGGACTAGAATTCATGGCAATTTCTGCAAATCAGCTCCAAAGCTTGAAGTGTGGGGTAGATTTAGTTTCTCAATTTTGGATACCTTAACATTGTCATACGAGCTTGTGTGATATCCCAAACTCTAAGTGAGCCTTTCGCACGCATTTGTATTTAATATTTGTAGTTTAAAAGCCAACACATCACGTAATGTAGCCCTTCAAACAGCGGCTCATTTTATGGTCCACCAGGTACATAAATAAAAGAGGTGAATATACCAAAACAATTTCAATTTTCAGATGTTTGAAACATTTGTCAGAACCATGTGATAATTTAAATCAATATAGATTCTTGAATCTAGCAGTAACAACTGTGCCTGAAAAATGATAGTTATTCCGTAAACGGCTGGATTTAAAAGCATTCCAAACTTTCTTCCAACGCTTGCTGGGCATTTTTCACTTTTCTTTAAAAACGATGGCTTGATATCATTAATTCCCGTGTTATTTTTTCACCATCTAAAGACGATTGGTATTCCAACTTTTCTTTTAAGTTCAGAGCTTTTTAGACAGTTTATTTGAAATTGAATGAAGAAGGAACTACGTGGTATAAGTTAGAGTTGTTTTTTGCATGTATTTCGCATTGTGTTCTGTTTACACTAACCCACAACGATTGGTATTCCTGTTGGTACATTTGATTGGTACATTTTAAACGATTGGCACATTTGTTCACTCAACATGTGATCAGAAATTTTTTCAGACACTACATTGACATTGACGAAGAATGAACTATATGGTATTTGAAGTTAGGATTGCTTTTTTTGCATTTAGGTCATGTATTGTATTTTTTACACTACCGTCTCAAAACAAATGGTATTCCAACCTTAAAGTTTCCGTTCAGAATTTGATGTTGAAAATAGGTTGCTTTATTGGCATTAAGACTGTGATGAAATGTGTTGCAATGCAATAGCATGATTTTTTATTTACTTAAATTCTGCATTGGCGTGTTTTATTTCTCCAAAAGAATGTTGCAGAGTCCAGAAATGTTTTCAACCGTCCTCCGGCCAAAAAAATTCCTCCAACCTTCCTCATTTTAGCATTTTCTAATTGAAAATAGGCGCGTTGTCTTTGGATGTGGCTTAAAAAAATTGTTTTTTCATGAACCTTCCCCCTGTCAACGACTGTGTGACAGTAACGTTTTCTTGACTTTGAATGCTGGCTATTTTTCAAAACTTCAAACATATGGTTTTTTACAATTTTTGCTTGCCTGCGAAATTAAATTTTAATATTTCAACTAGCATCCGCCTCCCCGTTACGGATTTTCTCAAAAATCCATGTTTGGACGAATTTGTTTCCAGATTTTGGATTAGGAAACTTCACAAAGATAAGAGTATTCAATTCATGATAAGCTTCATTTTCAAATGATAAAGTAATGTCCTGCATTCATGAAACCACTCTTATGATGAAATTTGTAGCAAGGAAAAGTTGTAGAAAGGCAAACAATAGAAAATATTCGTAAACAATAGGGCTTCTGAAAAATCAGTTTCTTAAATTCGGGACCTTCTGTATCACTCTAAAAGGTTACTTATAGTACATACACTTTGTTTACTCCACGTATTTCTTGTAAGAATTGGTTTTGCATTTTTTACTTTCTTACTGTTCTCGTTGATGCGCAAGTTTTTACTGTGTATCAAAATTGTGTTGACATTTTTATCATGTTTGTTTGAATTTGATGCAAGAAAATTTGTTGAGAAAACCCCTTTTTCTGGCAAAAACATTTTTCCATACAAACTTTTTTTGACATCAGAGCAACTTTAAGAAACGAAAGGCTTTTGACCAACATTTTTTGGCATCTTAGAAATCATTTACGTTAAATATAAACAAAAGGTATGCAGATGTTGTATAGCCTTTGACTTGATACACACTTTAAAGATATTTTTGAAATTCCGAAATTTGTAAACTGCCCAAAGTTAACAAACAATTCAACTGAAGCCGATTTTAGATGTTCTTATATGTAAAAAACGTGCAGTCGTTTTACTGTAAACGCCTTTCTCCAAGGTACTGCTTTTGCTTCTTATGTTGCACTATTTCTTCATTTGTAATTTTTACCGGCTATCTACTGTAATATCACAAGTCTATAACAAACAAAAGTTGAGAACGGTTTATATGACAGTTCTGCGTTCATTTTTTCATTTTAATTTCATAAGATTAATAAATAAGCCCTGTCTATACAAATGCGTTGTCATTTAAATAAAAAATAAAAACATGTTTCTTAATTATTTAAATCTTTTCGCATTTCAAATTTGGCCTTGCTCAAATTATGATGTTTGGAAGAGAAAAGCTTTAAGGCCTCGTGCACCAAGAATTTCCGAAAAAGGTACAATTTCCGTGGAATTTTCAATACAGTCCTGTGGTATAACGGGCTTTAGAAAAAGTATCATTTTTATTCCATTCCTTCTTCGATTTCTCTCACTCCACCTGTCCTACATTCCGTGTTCCTCGTATTACAAAAATTTAAGGAAGGGGCAACTGGCATCCCAAACTCAACAAAATTTCCACCTCTCCTCGTGCCCACTACTCCGTTATTTATTTGACACTTTTGGTGATGAAGACGGTGGCGGTTAGAGACCCCGTTGAAAGACACTGCGTAAGTCGCTAGACCCAGTGGCAGCGCCAGCCACTACAAGATACAAAGAACTAAGTCCAAATGCCTTCTAACAGGTAAATTTTTAGGGGCTATCCTCTCTACTCTCTCATAGATAGAGGCTGGCGGTCATAGCTTACAGCAAAGGTTGTTTAGAAGAGCACAATTTATCCAAATACGTAAAAGTATGTTAATATATGCTTTATTTTCGAGCTATCTACTTACAAAAATAACTTCTCTGCAATCTTGACCCGGGGGAGGCACACCCTAATATATGTGTATTGGTATGAACCGCCGATAAGGATGGGCTTGAAGGCAGTAAATTTTCTAAAAATGGGTACGAGTTTTAGCAAAAATGCTTTAATGTTGGGTTAGATACTTAAAATTGTCCTTAATGATGGGCGCTTTCGAGTGAAACACAGCATTAATGTTTGGTATACACAAACATTTTAACATTAAAAATGGGTGAGTTTATAAAATCTAAGCGGCATACTCCCGTCCAATCTTGAGACGTGTACTTTTTAAAATTAAACGACGAATTAAAATTATTGAAAATTTAACCCCATGGAGGAATAGAGAAATGCCCCTGGTGCCACCATTGCCAATACCTTGTTTACACTACGTATACTGTATGCTTCTATGTACTCTATAATGGGTGTCACAAAAAATGTATACAAATTACAGTCTGGTTTTCTGACTTCAACTCAACTTGACCACATTCGCATGGGATTACTGGATGCCACGAAAGCGTTTTTTGATGCCTGGACAGAAGCCAGCGAAACTTCTCCACTTAACACTCCGCCACCCCTTATTTGGACATTTGAATTTCAATCATAAGTATTCATTTTACGTCCATGCGGTTTCTGTCCAGACGTTATTTTAGACCCCTTCCGTGGAGCCCAGGCCTCTTAGTTGAAATTGACACTATGAAACCAGACTGTACAAGTTAACAAAGCTGCCGTGAAAGAGCTTTAGTTATGATATTTATGCTTTGCCTTGCTTTTAATAGAAGATGCTTTCTTTCAAATGGTATAACTTATCTTAAAGTTGTGATATACTTAAAGTTCAATCTACTAAATATTAAATTGATCTATGCACAATGGAAGCAGAAATTTAGAGTTTCCGCAAAACCAGAGATTTTGCTAAGCATTTAAATTACGTACCTTTATTTTGTAAGAAACCAGTTAATAAGAAACCAGTTTGTAAGAAACCAGTTTATAAGAAACCAGTACTGGAGGTGTTGAAAAGTTAAGAAACTTTCAGTATACTCAGCTAGTATAGCAAGAAACTTTATAAATTGTTTTCGATTCGTAATTTTGCATTCACAAGAAATGAAAGGAAACTGATCCAATTTGAACGTGAAATGCTACTTATTCTAAGTTCCACAGAACGTTTTCCTGAGTTTAAAATATAAAAGTGTATTTCTTCTTTTATAAAAGTGTATTTTATACTTTACTAAACTTCTCCACTCAAGAGGCTTTCAGTACCAAATTTGCGAAAAGCTAAGGAACTTTCAGTACTGAAAGGCTTTCTAAATTTCTTATTAACAAAATTTATATACGTCATTAAAAAATGTTTGCCAAGATATTACGTACGCAGACTAAGGTATTGCCAGATATTCCCAGATATTGCTGATTGTGTATTTGAATAATAACAGTTTCCTTTAAATAAAAGACAAAGAAGTGTATTGTTTGACACAAGATGCTTTCATGTTACTACTTAGCTATAAGTAGCATAATCTGTCGTTCTTTTTAGATTCAGCTGGGCCCATATACTTCATGGCAAAAATAAACCAGCTTTACCACGAGGATAACAGGCTCATACGACCAATGATACAATTCTTTTTAAATCTTGAGATAAGCCTTGCATAGTCTTCAAGATATGATTTATATTTTCAAATAATGTCGTTTTGTATTGCTACTTTACGTTTCGCCATAACCACACTGAGATCATTTTATCATTAAAACTGCCTATGAGAAGACTGGATTGACATTGAATTTATATGATATAGCGTGAAAAATTGGGAGCAAAGTTCAGCTCAGATATTGTGACAAGCTCAGATTTTGAGGATCTTTTTAAATTGCTCTTCTTTGATAGTGGTTTTTAAATGTTTTCGAGTTCAGAAAATCTTTTTTTGGCACAGTAATTTTAGACATGATTGTTTTTTTGCTTGTTTATTTGTATTTTCTGGTTTATTTGAATTCAAAACTGTTTTAGTGAGTTTCAGTAACTGCAGTTGAAACCAGTCCATTTCGAAGATACTGTTTATTGGTTTGTTTATTAGCTTCAACAAAGATAGTTAAAACTATTGTTGTTGCATTGTGCCAGGACGACATGAAACTCATACCAACACGAAATCTCATGCCGGCATGAGCGTTCATGTTGACAGCTTGTCTGACTCACTGTCGTGTTTAATTGAGGCAAGGGCGACGCGAACTTCATACCAACACGAATTCCCATACCGACATAAACTTTCATGTTGGCTGCTGGTCTGAGCCACTGTTGCCATTGCACGATGTGAGATGCGAGGACGACGTGAAGCTCATACCAACACGAAATCTCATACCATGCAATCATACGAATTCCCATGCCGGCATTGCCTTTCTGTTGACTGCTGGCCTGAGCCATTGTCGAGATTTCATGATGCGAGAACGACATAAAGCTCATACCAGTACGAAATATCATGCTGGTTTGCGCCACTATTGAGATTGCATGCTGTGAAAACGACATGAAACTCATATCAACACGAACTCTCATGCCGGCGTGAGCTTCATGTCGACTGCTGGTTTGAGCCACTGTTGAGATTGCATGCTGTGAAAACAACATGAAACTCATATCAACACGAGCTCTCATGCCGGCGGGAGCTTCTTGTCCACTGCTGGTTTGAGCCACTGCTGAGATTGCAGTTTGATTATTTGAGTAAAGTTTGTTGAGCAAGGTTTATATCCGTTTTTTTTACTTTGCTTAATTTTTGTTTTGCTTGCCAAAGTAATGGTATAATTGAATAAGAAGCGCAAATTTCAAAAAATAAGAACTTGAAACACTAAAGTTTCATACCGATTTTTAATTTTGCACTAACAGTTTCTTAAATTTTGGGGGCATCTGGTACTTTCATAAGTTTCTCATGAAAAAAAATACGTGTGTACCAATATCAAGATCACTTTAAGGCGGTTTTCCACTAGTACTAGTCGACTTTGTTCATGCGACACATGAACTGTTCGCTTCAACGAAGTTTTGTAGTTCGATTGCATCATACTTTTAGCGGCAATCGAAAGCAAAGACCAATCACTGCACAGTTCAGTTCCACAACAATGAACTTGAAAACAATAGATGGCGACACCGTACTGCTGTCGCTATCTCTTGGTACTCAAATGAGGGCTTTAGCGACGCGAAATCGATCGTCTCACGCGAACAAAGTCGCTTGGTGGAAAACCGTTTTGTGAAAAGGAACAGGATAAGGTATTTTGAACCTCATTTAGATAAAACAATTAGCCTCATTTTGGTAAAAAAGTCGAGTCAAGAAACTTAGAACAAACTACAGTAGAACCTCGATAACTCGAACCCTCAAGGGAAACAAAAATGTTCTCGAGTTATCGGGAGTTTGAGTTATCGAGGGACAATTTAGTGCAGAAAGGTCGAACGGATACCAGGGTTCTTCTGTATTTACTATGCAAAGGTTGTACAAGGATTGATAGTTTAATATGATGGTTTACTTCGGAAATTAAACACTTGAAAACTGATTTCAGTGATCATGTGTTTTGTTTCACAAGATATATTTGTCTAGTGGATATTGTATTATTCAAAATGATATGCAACCAAAATGAGCTTATTGGCCGATCATTGTCAATCTATATACTACTTGGCGTCGTCTCTTCTGTTGTATCTATATCACGGTTTTTTTCGGCGAATCAACTTTGATTGAAATCTTCGAAGATTAGGTAAAAAGCTGGATACAGTGTATAACCAGCTGTTTCTAATTCAACGAACTTTGGGTTTTAAATAGTGTATCAGAAGCGTTTTTGACATTTCTTCTAAATATTTTATGCAAGATTTGTTGACTGCTTCCTTTGGTTTTTTGCGGTAAATTGCGATGTTACGTGATGTGAATTTTAGAAAATAAGCCTCAGTTTATACTTCGTGTGACTGACGGCTCGGGGGAGTGATAAGTAAAATATTTTGGGTACGGGTGTCTGCTGCTCATATGGGTGAGTTGGAAGCCACAAAACCTCTTTAAAGTTGGTACCTTAAACCATGAAAAATTCTGTAACATGGTTACTATTTGAAGGAAGTTTTTCATAATAGTGGGCCTCAAGGCAGATTTAGCCCCTAGAATTGGATAGCCCTCGCAAAACTGAGCGATAGACCCCCATCAGATCATAAGCCATGTACCCCCCCCCCCAGGGTTACATTATTTATTGTATAAACACAGGCTTTGTGAATCGTGGTGTTTGCTTTCTATTTTTTGCTTTTTGATTTCCCATCACCTGTGTTTTTTGTTATAAAAATCTATGAGTGATATGAAACCTAAAAATAGAAAACACAAAAATAAACACACACCAAGATTCCTAAGGCCCATGGTTTAAAATGGTTTTAAAAATTTACTTGATATCACTTATTCTGTCTGAAGCTAAGGTGCCATTGTTTCGGAATTTTTAACAAGGAAAACAGTCTTTGTCTCAAAAACCAAAACGTCCTATCTCGCAAATTTATTGGATTTTTTTAATACGCCGTTTTGAACAAATTATTTAAGTAAGTTGCAGGTTAAATATTTTTTCAGCAGAAAAAAAGCTGGACTTGATTCCATGACATTATTAAATTGCTTTTGTGACTCTACGCATGCTCTAATAATCAATTAATTTTTAAATTATTTTTTTCTTTACAGCTGAAGACCAGCTAATTACGCCAGCTTGATTAATATTTCAAAGAGTAAAGAGATAACACAACTTATGGCCTCTTAAAGCATCAATCCAATCTCGTTACATTAAAATTCAATTTTCTTAACTCGTGGCCAGATATATCTTACAGCTAAGGCCGGGAGATCTTCAGTTTTCTGTTCATCTTTGTGTAAATGCAATGCAATCTTGTCAAACTTGTCTAGTTAATGCTTCAATTTCATTTTAAGATATTCACGTGGAAAAGAACTTAAACGAGACTCATGACTGCAGCAGAAAGACATTTCAAGGGTGAGTCAATTTCAGCCTTCTTTTTGTTCATCAGGACCTTAACGAATTAACGATTTTTTCTGTTCATTTTGTCATTTTATTTCAGCAAACGGCGTTTTAACCTCGCATTGGTTTGACCATTTGCAAATATATTCTCGCGTCCTTGACAAAATCACGCGCAGGGCATTGTTCTATTTTCCAACTTTTTAAAGTCAGGCTTATCATGATCTTATTCTGCTTAATATAATATAAACACATTTTTTTCTAAGAAACTTGGGTTTTATAAAAATGAGTACTATAAGTTTGTAAGAGTTTCTTAAGTCTCTTAAAATTGACTTGAGTTTCTTAAGTCTCTCAACAATGAATGATGATTTTGCACAGCATATGCTCCAGTCACAGTTAGTTACTTATTTGTCTTTATAATTGGCTCTTCATCAAAGGGAAATAAATTTCCAATATTCAAGTCTTCAAAAATTCTTTAATCCTTCTGACTGATAAATAAAATTTTTTTTACTGTTCAAACAATCGGAAAAGAAAAATATATGACCGTAAATTATTCAAGATTTCTTAGATAACAAAATTATGTGGCCTAAATTTCCATTCATTTATCTATTCATGAATCATGAATTGTTAAGGCTTGTTTAATCTCCAATTTCGTTTTGCTGTCGGCCACTGGATAACGGGGCGCTTTATATGGAAGGTGAGTTCAAAAGAATAAAATGTTCGAATTTGACTTTGCATCACGATATTTTGGAATTTCTGATGCCTGAAAAAATTTGATTGATTGTTTGATGTAAAACACCTGTAAATACACATGCAAATAGTATTTGTTCATTTGTGTTTGCGGAACATGTCGAATAACTGATGATCTTCCTGTTTATACAACTTATATCTCACTGTGTTTGCACTCTTGTTTTGAAACGGATTTCTTTCACAATTCATGTTGGTGCTGGGAGACTCCTTCAAAATTGTTGGCATAAATAAAGATTAATTCAGCTGCTTTCGTACCTCGATTTGTTGGTAAATAAATTTATTGTTTTAAATACAAAAATGCTGCTCAAGTGCAGCTATTTTAATTTCCCTCTCTTAGTGCAGCATTTTATTTAAATTTTACAAAGTCAGTTTTCATGGGGTTTATGTAGATATTGTTAAGTATTGCTGAAAGCTGTTTCGAGTCACTTTTGGCCCGAGAACTGTCAAGACAAAAGGTTGTATAGATATTCGTTGGGAACTGCCAAGAAGCGCGCATTGGGCAGTATCTTCAAGAAGATGGCAGTATCTATCTGCAGTATCTATCTGCTATGTATTAAGCAGTATCTATCTGCTATGTATTAAGCAGTATCTATCTGCTATGTATTAAGAATATTTTAATCGCAATCGGATATAATAAATTGGTATATCTCAAGGCTAAACTGTTAGTGGAAGTGTTCGTGAAGGTAGATCACACGCATTACGGGACGTTGATTTAGGCCATATTCGTGAATTCATGAATTTATTTAGTTGAATTCATTAAATGTTTTTGGTTTAACATTCAAACTGGCGAAACGATGCAAAATTTCATACAACATTTGTTGCATCGTTTGGCAACCCATGTCACCTGGTTACATCGTTGTTATATCTTTTTGGCCCAAAACTCAACTACTTCTTCAAAAACACAGACAAATGCTGCATAGAATAAACTTTTTTATATAAGATTCCTGGCTAAGGCTCCACAATCTTCCCTGAATTAATCATCTGACATCATGTCCACTCCAGTAACATCATTAAGAATTGCGTAAGTTATTCATTTATTCATTTATTCATTTATTCATTTATTCATTTATTCATTTATTCATTTATTCATTTATTCAT
>JAYJMH010016618.1:0-21082 GCA_036873815.1 Phacellophora camtschatica
GGAGTGAGCTAGTATGTTCAACAGGATTTGGGATTACATCAGGAACATCAATAACTTTTCTTGTTGGCAATTTTCGATCCTTTGAAACCTAAAATTGATATATTATGAAAATTATTTTGTAATTCCTCATAAGACATGCTGATACGAAAATAAAAATAAAAATTTGTAAGTGTGCTACCAGAATTTTGTCCCCTTGCCAGATTGGAACTGCATATCTCCCAGCAAGGGGGAAACATTTCAGGCAGTCCATTTATGAAAAACATTTCTGGTATTCCATTTATGAAATACATTTAAATTCATATATATATATATATAATACATATATGTATTTCATAAATGGACTACCAGATATATAATATAATAATAATATAATAAGGATTTCTTTTTGCTTGGCCAGTCAAAATATAAATGGCTTTTCAGGTATATTTTCACTGCTATAGCATTTTAGACCTTGTGTGGTCAAAATGATCAAGCAGCAGAGAAATCTTGGGAGACAGGTCTATGGGTATTTAATAATTATTATAGATACTGTATACATTTCAGGTAATATTATTCATATTTAGCAATCAAAAGAGTTTATATTACAAAGTTTAATTTAATTTAAAGGAAAAATTGACATATGAATATATAATCAAATATGAAGAAATTTTTTATAAGAACACAACTCTTAGATAACAAAGAACATTGAGCTTCACCAAAAATTTTCTTTTTTGTACTTGTAGAAAAAATTTGTTAAGAATTACCTTTTTTAAATGACTTGGGAACATTTTGAATCTGTGTGGAATAGCACCACCCCTCAATCGTACAATTTGCCCAGTTCTATCCAAATCTTTTTCAAGGAAATGGTCTGAGCAAATCAGCGAGTGCTTGCCTGGATTCCAGTTTTGGCGATGGATGTTTGCCAACCAAGTATCTTTTCTGTCTGTGTTGGTAGGAAACCTAAAATATATGCAAAATTATATTGAAATTTATCTGAAATAAAACTGAATTAGGAGAAAAGTTCAAATATGATGCTGTTTGGAAATGATGGAAAAATTGAAGGGTCTAAAAATGAAATGCCTATTATAATTAATACCATATAGCCAAAAAAACACTTACAAATGAAATGTTCTTTGAAATTGCCTTTTAACAGAACTTTCCTCGTCACTGCTACCTTCACTGTCACTTCTTGGCTCCATTTTCTTTCTTTTTGAGCAGCCAAAAGCGCTACACTGCGGCCCACGACGTTTGCCTGACATTTTTGCGATGAAAACAATAATAAGAGTGGGTACGGCCAATATGGCGTCGATCAAAAATCGCGGGCTTCAAAATTCCAAGTCTCAGAACAATGAGATGCTCGATCCAGTCTTTTTTTACCACCAGGACAAAATAAGAAAAAAATTGAATGTTTGTGTCCCTGTGTTTATTCCCTTGTAGAATTGCGGAGGAGAATGGAATATTTCAAGCAAAAAAGAGGAAGAGGGTTTTGGAGGATGGTGACATTTTTTAAGACAACAACTTAAAGAAGCTATGTTTGTTGACGAAGCAACCCATTTAAAAGAAGGTGACAAAATAGACAATATATTTATCATGTATTTAATCTGTTGTTTTTGCAAGATGGTTCAACAGCACCCAACTTTAGACAGCTTGTTTAAGCTTATTTATTGAAGAAGTGAAAGAAAATAATAGTCTAGTCTTTCTCCTCTTTCCAGATGTTTTGGTTGCAAGTTTTAAATTCATCAAATTTATCATATAGTAATATACAATATTGTCTATATGTTGTGAAATATAATTCATATAAATGAACTAAAATCTTTGATCAGTTTTATCTTCTTTTGAATTCTCTATTGACATTGTTTGTGAGGATTTTGTCGTGTTTTTTCTAAAAGTAAAAGATAAATTTTTTTCAACAAACAGGAAGCAGCAGTTGATTTTTCTGAAAATTTTTTTAAAAGACAAGATTTATATATTTATCAAAGATGTCTGAGAATGGTAGAAAAGTTATTCACACAGATGTGGACACTGGTTTGAGCGTAGTGAATGATTCTGGAGATGAGCAAGAAGATGAGGTTTTTATTTATTTAGATATTTTCTTTTGTTTTTTTATTTATTTATTAGCAAAGCACCAGATTGGAAAATGTGGCATTTTTGGCCAAAATCTCAAGGCACAAACAGCTTCAATCATAAAGTTTAAATGCACAAAATCATTCATTCCTATTGTTCTCTTTTGTTTGTTTACAATACCCTTTTGAAATTCAAGTGTGTCAAGGAATTTCCCATAAAAATATCTGGGGCGGCAATGCCATACTTTCCGGGCTGGGAAGCAATGCTTGATATTGCTTGCTTACCTTACTTCACATGGAAAAAAAACACATTTTGGTTACTTCTATTGTGGATCTGAAAGGAGGTGTTTATTTTCCCTGCAGTTTTATTGTGTGATTAGCATCTGGAGAAATTTTCTATTATTGTACTTTTACACCTTTGTAGCATGATTTCTGCCATATTTTTGGAAAATGAAAGGTGAAATTTTATTTAAAGAGAATATTCCCCCCCCCCCCCCTACAAGAAATTTCTGCATGTGACATAGTGAAAACAAACACAGGTTTTATGTTATCTCAGTCTGCTTCTTTGGGAGGTTTAAGATAAGTTGAAATGCTAGAGCATAGGATTTGTTGATTTTAAAAAAAAGAGACATCTAATTGTAAATCTTATCTTTTCCCCTGCAATTTCAATTCAGCTTTTTCCACCCACTGCTGCTATAATTAAGCAATATTATTCAATCCTCTTCTTTAATTCTTCAGCTTCTTGTTTGAAAGACAGCACAACATTTTTCTTTTAATAGTGTGGATGGGATAATTTTGTTTTTAATGATTGGCTAATCACATGAAATCTTGCATCACATGATTGTAAACACTCTAAATTGATTGGTTATTTTCAAAATGTAGACAGATGAACCAATGCATGAAATTCTTCTTATCTTGAATGTTCCTAAATTCTTATACTACCTTACTGTACATACTTTCCCCTTATAGACATATGACAGAAATGACAGCACATCAGGAGATATTTCATTGCTAAGCGGAGAAAAGATTATAGCCACTGGTGAGTTTTTAATGTTGAGATTATGTAAATGGAAGATAGCATTACTGTCATTCAAATTGAATTTAAATAACAAAATTTTTGATCATTTCAAAGTAACTGCTTGACAGTAAGTAACTGCTCCAGGGGCTGGATCCCAAAGGGGTTTTGAGAAATCTTATGCCTAATTTTTGTATAAAATCCTAGAACGACTTAAAAGAACTTTTCTGCAACAATTTATCTGCCTGAAAGTCAAAACTTTTTATTGAAATTTTATTCAATGAACATAAATCTATTATTGATTAAGGCATACCAATTTTAAGTCTTGACATGAAAGTTAAAACTTTTTCTCCCCAAAATCTGTAAAAAGGTTGTTTCCCTGCATTTCCTTGATAGCCTGAAGGGTGTAGCCAAACAATTTGTTAACAAAGTTTAACCAAGTCTGAGAAGAACCATCCACTTTTTGTATTTCTACATTTATATGCTAGATCAAAGGTCAAATCAGTTCATTAAATTTTTTTGTTGTTATAATTTGGCCATTCTATCCTCTTGTATTGAGCGATTATTTAAAAATTTATTGTCATAAAGCAGCAAGGAATTCCTGGAGAATATTTTAGTCAAATATATTTTCTGATCTAAGTTCACCATCTATTTACTCGCAATGTCTTAAAATTTTCAAATTGCTCACTTTTAACCAAGAGATAAACAGAGGAGCATGCTATGTTTCTTTTTGGTTCAACCGGTATAAACACAATACATGTTAAGTGCTGTTGTAAAAACTAGTTGTATTATTGCTTGTTTGTTTAATCTTTTATTTGTTTTAGCTCCTGATGTCACATACCTCTGTCCTTTTACCGGCAAAAAAATTGGAACCCTGTTTATTACGAACTACAAAATAAGTTTTCAAGGCAGAGATGTGAGTAATGATTGAAATAATTTTTATGGTATCTTGTTGTGATTTTGTGGCATGAAGGAAACCTATATTTTAAGAATTATTGACTGATTTAACAGTAATGCAAAAATTCAAGTTTTTTAAGGTTAGCAAAGTTGTTCACAAGTTTTTAATTTTTAATTTTTAATTTTTCAAAATTTTATTTATTTTTTTAAGACTTACGCCTAAAAAATAAATTTATCAGAATCAATCTTTTAATTACATATTTTTTACACAGTATCAAACATAACAAGAGCGTTGTAAAATTAACAAATCAGGTCTTGTACTTAGTAATGTGATATGTCATTTAAAAATACATATTTTGAATCTGTTAGTGCACTCAAGCAAATTAAAAATAGAGAGAGCAAACCTTCATTATTTAGCTTTTTGTGATTTTCTTGGCTGCGTTCAAAGGTAAGAAATCTTTTCTTCAGAGTGAAAAATGGGATTGCTATGTTTAGTTGGGAATCTTTCGTTTTGATTTCTTAAAGATATTTTGCAGATGAAAAATCCAATAAAAATTGCATTGTTATGCTTAGAGCTGAATCTTTTGTACTGGATGTGCCGCTAACACGCCAATGGGTTGGTTATTACATCCGAAATTCCCAACACACGGATCTCATATTTATTTATTTTAATTCTGATGAATGGGTTAATAATTTGAAGATTTTCTTTCAAATGGGTTCCATAATGACTATCCGCAAAGACGACTGACAGAAGCTGAAAGACCTCTTGCACTTTGGTCAAGACGTGATGACAATGTTTCAGCAATAGCAACAAGCAACAACAACAACAACAACTAAAACTATTAGCACCTTTATTATTATGTAATTTATAAAAAGGTCTTAAAATTGACCAGATTCATACACATGGGTTAGAAATTTTCTGATAATCATGCCAATTCGTTCGAAATTCTTTAAAATCCTGTCTTACAAATGGATCCTTTTTTCAAGTCCATTTCAAGATGCAACTTGTACAACGAATTACCCCCTGGAAAAATCCTACTTCGTTTTGCAGTATAGTTACTGCTGCACTTTATTTTTTATAGAACTGGTGAGCGAGATAACTTTTGTATCATGTTGATATTCTTTGTTTTTAAGGACTTTGTTTGCGCAGAGTCACCGCTTTGTAACGTTGTAAAGATTGATAAGATTGGAGCATCAACAAAGAATGCTGATAGAGCTTATGGCTTGGATATTACATGCAAGGTATGTGCTGTGTGTATGTATACCAAGTATGGATGTCAGTGCCAGAAAGAACAATAAAACCTTTTCCTTTTTAAGAAACTCTTGTTTAACATCATACTTTCCAACAGAACTGATCCAACGAAATTAGCCCCCACCGACTTTCTCGACATTTTCTCCTTTAATTTGGACGAACTGAGAACCCGACCTGTCCTCATGCTATTGTACTGATAAATTTGCACCTTTGGAATCCGTCAGATAGTTTCCATTTTATGCTTTAACATTTTATTACTCCCCCAGTTTATACTTTAAAATTATTTACCATTTTTTTAATGGTGAGTCAAAGCTCACCATTAAAAATGAAATGAAATAAATGCAATGAAAAAAATGAAGAAAATGAAGAAGGAGAAAAAATGCTTTCTTCCTTTTTTTCTCGTTCTTCATTCCCCCACCCCCATTATTTCTCTGGTGCCCAGAGTACGTCCTCGTATTATTTTCACCAAAGCTCTGTGAATGTTTTCATCCAACTTTTGTGAATGTTCGAAAGTTTTTGATCATAAGAAATCAAGGGATTTATTGTTTTTCAGGACATGCGAAGCATGAAGTTTGCACTGAAACAAGAAAACAGTTCAAGAAAGAAAATCTACGATGCAATACAGGTGAATACGAAACAACAAATTTTTCTCACAATCGTTGCGGGCCTATGGATTTTGTGAATATTGAATGAGGCCAAAATAATATACAATCGTTTGAAAATCATCAGCATGTAGTTGCTGGTCTCAAAATGTAATTTTTGCACTGTCATATTGATGGAAGTGTCAATAGTTTTCATTTTAAAATGACATAATTCTCAAACTAATTCGCTTTCCACCCCTAGATTAATTTAGGAGTCATTCAATAATTACGTAAACTATTGACACTAGTTTTCATTTTACTTAGAAAACCAGTGTCGTCCTAACAACATTTTCAAGCTAATCTAACATCATTTTCATATATAAAAGAATATTCATATTCGTATTTTGTAGTTAACTAATTTATTAAAACTTTACCGAACATTAAAAATTTTCTAAAGTGCCAAAAATTTGTTTAAAGCAGGCATTTTCATGGTTTGAAAATGCTTGAAATTTAAAAAAAATTGTTGTCAAAAATTAAAAAAGAAAAGTTTGCATTAAACTAAAAAGTGACGAATGTGTGAAAATTGTTTTCATTACTTTTATTTTTATGTAAAAATTATTTATTTTTAGACACATGCATTCCCCTCATCGTCTGGCCTGGTAAGCTCAACTTCTATGTCTTTATCTCTTTACTTTTGTGTTATTTTATCCATGGTCTTCAGTTCGTTTTTTGAGACCCACTTTCATTGGATTTATATTTCATGGGAAAACCTTTAATTTTAGTTTCAAATTTAAGTTGCAAATATTTGATTCAATTTAACATATACATAGAGTTTATTAGATTATGCACATGAAAAATTTTAAAATTTTCCTTTCAATGTTTTTCGAAATTTTAAGAAAAATTTAAAGACGATACTTTCAGCATACTAGCAAGCCTATGTAGATCCCCCTTTTATTCTGTTTTTTGTTGTAAATTACTACATTGTAGCAAAATTTTACATTTACGTTTTGTTAGTTTTACTCACATTTTGAAAGTTTTAGGTCGATAGCGTTTGTGGAAATTTTGTGGAGAAGTTCCGCAAACTGGTCACTGAAAATTGACCGATTTTGCTTGAAATCTGTACTGAAAAAAATATTTGTAAACCATGAAAGATGAAAAGCAATCCACCACTCACACTCCCCTTTCCAATTTTTCTACCAGCTCTAAGTGCCACTTTTTCTAGCAGGTCCGGTGTGTCACGCACCAAACGGTGTTTCGGCAATTTTATGTTTTTATGATTTCATTTATATTTATTTAAAACATTATTTAAAACACCAATTTCTATTTTTTGTTTCAAATAGATTGAAGTTCAAGTATAGAAATTAATGTTTATTTGTTTGTTTAATTCTTATCGGACATTGAGTTTTGGAGCTGAACACTTTTAAAGATTGGTTAATTTTGATCATCAGAACAGTATAATCTAAAATAATTAACAGTCAGTTTTCATGAACTTCTTCCATAACTTTGCAATTTCTGGGAGCTGAATAGATGTAAGATGTAAGAAGCACGTCTTTTAAGAACCTTCGTCCATAACTTTGCAACTTCTTGGAATTGAATAGATGCAATATGTAAGAACCACGTCTTTTAAAAACCTTCGTGCTAAAATTCTTAATAGTTTTGTTTTAATTTGTGTTTTTTGAGTATTGCATTACTTTTTGAGATTTCATTCCCCAAAATTAAGTTTGCTCGGATTCAATATTCCTAAGATTCAAAACTGAATCTTATATGCAGATGCAGGTGTTTAAAATATGCTTATATTTTACATTTACAGAATTTTTTCGCTTTCGAATGTCGGGAAGAATTTAAAGTAAACGGATGGGATGTTTATGACCCAGACAGGGAATACAAACGATTGGTATATATAATTATTTTTTCTTTCAATACATTTTTATTTGAATGAAAAATAACCCTTGTTAACATCAACTTTAAATGTACTACTAGATTAATTTAAGACTGATGTTTTCTAAAATGATTCATAGTTTTTTGGCATGCTACAAATTTCAGGCTAAAACAACACATTTTATTTTCGTTATTATATTTCAATAGCGAAATGTTGGGTGCCTTAGAATTATCGCATAAAATCGAGTAATATCTCTAAATCCAAGTCAATTTTTCTGGAATGTTTTTGCGTTTTTTTACGGCCTATAGTAACGAACATAATATATGCTGGATAACCCAGCAAAAGTTGGAACAGTTTTTTGGTTCACCCGGTTTGACAAGAGATAGGCCAAAAAGTCTCATCGTACATGGGTTCCAAGTTATAGAATCAATTACCTTCTGACATTAAAACTGCAAATAGCACAAACTCCTTCAAGCACAAGATCAAAAATTGTTTCATGCAAAATTTACTGAAAAATGAAAACGGAGTTAGCATATACCGCTAATTCTATGCACACACTTTCTTTTAACTTTTAGTAGGATAAACATTTGTTTATTATTTCTTTTTTACACACCTCTAAAAGGGACCATCACGGAATTAAGGTCTCTTATCCCTGCCACTCTAATTAGGGGTTTGTGATCTTTTAAAAATTGTAGATATTTATTTATTCTTTAATGCTTTTGATATTTTGAAACTTTGTAAATATTTTATACCTTAAATTTAGATTTTAACAATTGTAAATTTTATGTGGCGAAATAATACATACATACACATTTCAAAACACATTTCACTACAACTTTTAAGAACAAAATATGCAACCGTTATTTGTCATATATCTAGAGATTGTGCGTGTCATTATCTCGCCGGTCTAACACCGACCCTAGAAAGTAAGTTATTTTAACATTACTAGCTATAAAACTGTAAAATATGATCAGATATGCTGTGTTTTCATTACAATGATGGAATAGGTTTTGTCTACGATAACTAGTTGAGAGTATTGGGGAAAATTTTATCTTTTATTTCTTCAGGGTCTTCCAACAGATGGCTGGCGAAAAACAACTGTCAATCATGATTATCAACTTTGTGATACTTATCCAGCAGTGGTAAATTTTTTAATTTTGAAATTTTGAAGTATAGTTTGGAAATTTAAAAATTTTGTTTTATTTAGTGCCACTTTAATACGCTTTAAGTGTTATTATGCCAAAATAAAATTGAAATATTTCTATATTTATAAAGTTAAATAATAGTGTTCAAAATTTCGTAAAAACAAAAGAAAATAAATACAGCAATGCATTTTAAAAGCACACACCCCTAACTAGACTGGCAGGGATAGCATTAAAATATCGAAATTATCTTGTTTCTATAATGGTTCCCTTTTACGTAAACATGGAACATTGTGAACACGGTGTCACACGGGCACCGTTTTCACCACCAAAAACCTATCAAAACGAAAACCGATTAGTGTGCACAAGGCCTTAATTTCACTTTGGGTTTTTCAACTGCGAATTTTCTTTTGCTCAGCAAAATTTCACAAAATATTTGGCAAGCTGGAATCTAAATTATGGTATTTTTTTATGAGCTAAATTTTAAAAATGAATGTTGTCAGCATTAAGTCACTAATTTCTTGAATTTTGGAAGAAATTATTATTTCTAATATTTAAAAGACGCCTATTTTCCATTGTAAATTGAGGAAGGTTATTAGGCTATACTTACATTCATGATAAAGAATTTACTTATAAAATGAGGAAGGTTTGCGCTGAAGCATGTTTTTTGCTGGAGGAAGATCGAAAACATTTCTGGACTCTGAGGTTATGTCACATTAACCACTTTTTGCTAACCCCAGAAAAAACATTTAATAATTCATAAATAGCTTAATTACTCACTTTTTGCAGTAGTTTAATCTTAATAACTCACTATTCCAAATATTATACCGCATTCACACTGACACAGTATATCCTGCCTTGTCTAATCCAGATTAAGTTTCAGCCAATCAAATGCATTCGAATTCTTAAATTAACATTATTCGATCATCAAGATTAGTTTAACCTGAATTTATTTTCAGTGTGAATGCAGTATTAGTACTACAACGTTTTTTAAAAATGTTTCACAATTCATTTTTATCTAATTTTAGATTGCTGTTCCAGCATCATGCAGTGACGAAGACATCTTGAAAGTTGCAAGTTTCAGAAGTCGATCACGAATACCAGTATGGGAAATAAAAAATTATTAATGCGGAATAAATATATAATGATCATCTTGTTCTGGTTTTTAGAAAATCAGTTTTATACTTTCTGAGATCAACTTGAGTATGCTGGTAAAGCTAAAACATACAGTGGAAACCCACGTAAAAGAACCATCATTTATTAGAACCTTGTAAATTATAATAAGAATTAGTGGAGTTATAAAATAACATCTTTTCAAAATAACAATAACATCTTAAGAAAATAACAATCATGAAAATTAGTGGAATATTTTGTAAATGTGACAATTATCCCAATTTTATAGTTATTTAGTAACCTTCATTCTCAAACCAGATACTTTAAGGATTTAAACTAAGAACCTTTGCCATGCTGCCACCCAAACTTTTAGGTTTTTTTCTGCGGGTTTCTGCTGTAAGGTAGGGATTTTTTCTGCATGTTTCCACAATTTTAATGGAGTGGACTTGTGTCATATTAATCATGGACTGCACAAGAATGGTAGGTTTTTATAAATCGCCACTAAAATGTTTTACGATCGGAATTACAAAGTTCTTGAAAAGTATAGCTTTTAAAAGGCATGTTAAAAATAGTTTACTTGAAATCTTCTGTTTTGAAAATATATTATGGGTTTTTTTAAAATTTTAAATGGGGATTTTAAAAATTTTTAAAGTAGTAACGCTGTTTTGAAAAGTATATTTTTAAGCTTTTTAAAATTTAAAATTTTAAAATTTTAAAATTTTAAATTAAAAATAGTTAGGCTGTTTTGAAAAATTAAAGTTTTTAAGATGTAACCATGCCGTCGTTTTGCAATTCACGTGATCAAAAACAATTTAGTAGCGTATGTAGCATACTAAAAATTTGATTTCTAATTTTTCAGGTACTGTCTTGGCTGCACCCAACAAACAGTGCTTCGATTACGCGCTGTAGCCAGCCTCATAATGGTGTTGGTGGAATAAAGAGAAGCAAGGATGACGAGAAATATATCCAGGTAACAAGGGCAAATTTTGTAACAATAGTGAAATCGACACACCAATTTCAAAACGTTTAGCCATTCGTGACAAAGCGAATTCTCTCAAGTAGAAAATCAAAACATAGCTTTGTTTGTTTTTACTTTTTGCTTGAGAGAATTCTCGTTGTCTTCAGTTGCTAATCGCTTTGAAATTGGTGTGTCAATATTATTACAAAATTTGCCTATGTTTATTCAGGTTAATTTCATATTTTCCATCAAAAGGTCAAGTTTTTAGCTCTGTTTCTCAAAATCGGATTTAATTGAAATAACAGATATCTCACATTTCAAATCAAGCAAACAAAGAGTGCAAAACTTTGCGGTTTTTTTTTGCTTGGATAATTTGAAAGGTGTGAAATCCATTCTTTAGAATGATAAATCGAATT
Source organism: Phacellophora camtschatica (assembly GCA_036873815.1). NCBI lineage: Eukaryota > Metazoa > Cnidaria > Scyphozoa > Semaeostomeae > Ulmaridae > Phacellophora > Phacellophora camtschatica. The sequence continues at coordinate 11,296 of JAYJMH010016618.1, forward strand.
GTTTACTGCTAAATCGTTTGTTCTAATTTCATTGCGTAACTCGGAAGTAATTACGATCATAAATCTTGTTCTGCGTATCATACTTCGAGTGATGTTAAGAAAACCTGAAGACAAGTAATGATCGAAACGTTGTGTGAAGACAAGTAATGATCGAAACCTCAGGTGTTTTTCCAAAGAGCTCGTCCAGTTATGTTATTTTCAATTTTATTAACAGTTCTTTTAAAATTTGTTTTTATGAAAAATAGTTCACTGAATCGAATGAATTCAAATTTTACACAACAATCGTTCGCATTGTTTGTTTGATGAATTCTTATCATTTTTGTAGGCAATTCTTCACGCGAATCCGCAATGGCATAAATTGTATATCATGGATGCGAGACCAAAAATTAATGCTGTTGCTAATCAGGTAATAATGACAACAGGTTTCCCAGAAAAATATCCCTACGTTTGCAAAGTTGTTGTGAAGGAACTTTGTTTTTTATAATTAAGTTTTTGCTTTACGTCGATGTATGAGGCGTCAACTTAAAGTTTAACTATTTGTTGCCTAAAATCTACAGAATAATCGCTGAAACAGAGGCAAATTTTGTAACAATAGTGAAATTATCACACTGGTTTCAAAGCAATTATCCCTTGAGAACAAAGCGAAACACTCTCAATTGGAAATTGAGAACTGAGTTTTGTTTTATTCTCGAGGGATAATCGCTTTGAAACTAGTGTGTCTATTTCACTATTGTTACAAAATTCCCATCTGTCGATCGCTGAGCTCTATATGGAGAATCTGACATTAATATTGTATTTTCAGCAGATTACAGCTGCAGAAACTTTTTTTTTGCATTTTGAGGTAATCAATCAATCAATCAATTAATCAATCATTCTTTAAGTTGCAGCCTCTTACATCAACGCCAATCGGAAACTGAACCCGGTAGAATTATGTAATCTTTCGAAAGCCTTTTATCATTGTGGAAATAACAGAAACACAACATGATTTAACTTAGACTTTTAGAAACATATCTAAACCAAAACAATAACAGCTGGTTCTGTAGCATTAAAATAACTTTGTGGTTTTCTGATTTACGTCAACGACAGATATCCCACAGTGTAAAAATAATAATTTGCCCAAATAGTCGGTTTGAAGAGTCAACCCCCCGCACAGAGTCACTTTCAACGCGATTCAATACCTTTAATCAAATCTTTAGCCTGCAATTCATTGTGTTTTTAATGGCTTATCTCGTTTACACTCGTTGTTGTTGACAACCGTGGCAACAATTTGTATATATTTGCTCCACCGAAAGTAATTAATAGTTAAAAATATTATGCATTTTTTCTTTCTTCGTTGACACAATTTCATATACATGGTCTAAATCTACATCTTCATCTAAGTCTATAAAGTAACTACAAAATATAAGTAGTTTTAGATGAACAGATTACAGCTTAAGATATTCTGGGAAGTCTATTTTGAGTATCTATGCGTTAGCTCGTTGTCGTTTTTATACATTAGATGCAGAAAGGTTAAGCAAATAGTTGTCTTCATTTGTCAGGAGGAATATTGCTTTTTGTTCATTTGTTGAAAAGTTCTTTTTGTTTGGATACAATGTACTCATTTTAATGTTGAAAGTGTTTCTTTCTTGACATGTGAATTTGAGATGGGGGGGGGGGGGGGATACGCCTGGAAAGTTGGTAGCAGCTTGGGTTAATGTGAGGAATGAATCTTTCTATTGCGTGCTGGCTTACTTTCCTAAAATATTATGATAAATAAATCACATGTGGCTGTATCTTTAATTAAAAATATTAACTGAAAACATTAATAACTAAGGACAACTTTTAATATCTATAATTGATAAACGCTTCAACGTAATGAACTAAAACAGAGTTGCAAAATCGCATGAACACTAAAGCGAAAAGTACTACAAATGAGAGAACAAGTTAATAAAAATGAAAATTTGATATCAACATTAACATATTTGTCAATTTTAAAATCCTTCAGTTTTGGTATACATAAAATGAGGTGATTGTAAAATGTTCGAAAAAGCAACAAAACGTGGTCACACGTTAACCATCTGTATTTTAAGCACCTAGATTACTTGAACCTAAGACAAATAGATAACGTTTTTCTTGACTTGGGCACACTCTTCCGCCGATTTCTAGTTCCGTAGTCCATGGTTCTTGGTTCCGTAGTTCTGTAGTCCATGGTTCCATGGTCCGTAGGAGAGTATGACTTGGGAATATAAATCTTGCTTTTTCTGACGCTTGGCAATATCTATATTGTATTTACTATTCACAAGACAAAATTAAAGATCATTTTCATTGTCTCGTTGTTAAAATCGCCTTTTTCATAGTTAAGTTTTAGCGTTTTCTGTGTCGCATAGGATGTATTCTATATGCCGTATGAAGAGATTTTAATTTGTCTTTTTTTTAGGCAAAGGGTGGTGGATATGAAGACAATGACAATTACCCAAATACTGAATTAGTTTTTCTTGATATTCAAAACATCCATGTCATGAGAGAAAGGTGAGCTTTAATAAATCTTACAAGGAAAAATGCAAAATAACACACCATTAAAGTTGGTTTGTAAGTTTTGCTTATTTCTAGAAATTTTTAGTTATATCAGAACTTTAATTCAATGCATTTATATTGTATATTTATATTCTATTTAGTTTGCGGTATTGTTTACGCTGTTGAATTTATACGATATTAATTGGTTACTTGGTCGTGTAACTATATTTTTTCAAGTAAATAATGATATAGCAAATTTGTTTTGTAGTTTGAGAAAATTACGTGATATGTGCTATCCAGTGATTGATGATGCCCATTTCTTGAGCAATTTAGAATCATCCCGATGCTTGGAACATATCAAGGTATTCAAGGATCATTTTTTCTCATTTGTTTATATATTTATGCGTTCGTTGACAAATTTTTTTATTCGCTACCAATCTATTTTTTGCCATGATGATAAATATGTATTATATAGCCCTGCCCACACTGCTAAAAACTAACCCATGTTAAGCTCGGGTTCGCCCCACTAGCTAACCCAAGTTAGATTTTTTGTGGCCTCCAAAGGTTGGGTCAGTTAAACCTAAGTTAAAACCGGGTTAGATGTGTCTACACGGAAAAATCTAATCCAAACATGGCTTATGAAACTCAGTTCCAGATTTGTGTCGCGTAACTGAAACCGTAAGTGGTTTATTTTGTATATGATTTAGCAGTCGTTGCTTCTTGCATGAAGTTTGATAGGCCTGATGAATTTTGAGTTGTCGCTTCTAAGTTTAAGCTTTTCTTTTTCTGCTTTTGACGGCGTGGTACGGAGAAACATAATGAGGCACTGAGATAATTCCAGGGAAACCAGAGGGTTTATCAACCTGGTTCCCCAATGATATTTAAACGCTCCTCTGAATTTTGATTTGCCTAGGAAAAGAGTATAATCTCATGTCAACATTTATTCTCTGGAGATCTGAAAAGACAATATGGCACGTTGTAATGGGATTTTAAATAATTATTGTCCTGTGAAGAACAACGGGGAAATTTTGAAAAAACGAAAGATTGTGTTTTCAATTATGAAAATTCGATTTGTCATGGGAAAGAATGTATTTCAACACCTTCAATGCAGCCAAGCAAATCACAATAAACGAAATCATAAAGTTCTGCTGTCCTTGTTTGTTTTGATTTGATTGAGTGCACCCAGAGTGTGAAATCAATCATTCTTTCAAATGGGGAATATCGTATTTTCATGCTTGAAACCGCAATCTTTTGCTCCCCGTTGTGTCATCCTTCGTAGAACAGATTAGCATAGTCCCATTAAAAATTTGGGATAGGTACCAGGGTTATCTCTTCTCTGCAAAATATGTCTGATGATGAGGTTGGAAGTTTGTCACTAATTAAAAAATTTCAATACGCAGATAATGATCATTTTTAAATTTTATTAACCCTTTCACCCCGGGAAGGGCCATATGGCCCATCGACAAACAACGTGAAACGTCATATTTTCAGGGGGTAAATGCGGGCAGAACTTTATATTAATTTTAGATATTTCAACGTAAGTTTATCATATAAATTAAGTTTGTTTTGGATGTGCTAACCCCTGCAAAATAAAACAGGATTTGCCTGTTTTGCAGAAATAAATCCGGGAGCGTGATAGGGTTGAAGTCAACTTTTCGATCAACCCATTCCGTAGTTCTTTTGACCCACAAAAATTTAAAAGGCAACTTGACATTCCGAGAACAGCATTCTGATAAATATATAAATTCTTTGCAGGCAATTCTTGCTGGTGCTGTCCGAATTGCAGATATTGTGGACAGATGTAGACTTTCAGTTATAGTTCATTGTAGTGATGGTTGGGATAGGACTCCGCAGGTATTTGTATCGTTTACCTATTTCTGGCCTATTTCATTTGCTTTTTAGTTTTAATGGTATTTTATTTTGAACAGCAATTAATGGATCGACAGATCATTTCTTAAGTTTCTTTTAAAAGCAGCTTTTTGCTAGCATATGCAGACAAGAGGGAGACTTACGTGAAACAAAGGATTGCGGCTTCAAACATGACAATGTGACTTGCGATTTGAAAGAATAAATTCCACACTCTGAGTGCACTAATTCAAATTAAAGTAAACAGACACAGCTAAATTTTATGATCACGTTTATTATGATTTGCTTGGCGACAAATAGCATCGTCAGATTCAGAACTGATTTTTTTTACAGAATCGGGAATTCTTTCTTGCTAGATACGTATCAAAATCTACAAGCACTAGATGTGTGCTTTTGAAAAAGATTACGTATTTTAAATTTAGTGTGAGATTTTAGAAATAAACCCTTGTGGAAGTATGGCAACGTTGAAGTATCATAATATAGTATCATAAAGGTATTGTAACGTTAAAAATGTTTGCAATGTACCTTGGGTAACTACTTAATGTTCATAGATATCAAACATAAATTTAAAATAAAAATGTACTGTGAAAGTTTAAATGAAATATGACATTTCAGGCTTAACCTATTATCGAGTGGACCTGAAGCATCATATTTCATTTAAACTTTACAGTAACTTTTTATTTATTTTTTTAATTTACATAGGGTATTGTATCGTACGAAAAAATAGCGAATTATTTTTGCAGTTTTTAAATCCTAAAACTTTTATTTAACTTTATTTTCAGAAAGTTATTAATTTTTCTGGTTTTTGTTTTCAGTTGACTGCTTTGGCAATGTTGCTTCTCGATCCTTTTTATCGTACAATCGAAGGTTTTGAGGTAGATGTTGTTTTTTATGGAATACACATTTTTTTTATAAGAACAACCTTTATTAGAAACACTAAGCTGAAGTTTAATAAGAAAAATAAGAAACAGCTCAGATTTGAAAAACAAAAACGAAATTAACATAGATACACGATTTTCTACTTAAACCATGACAATATCATCTTTACTTCATGCAAACTGTAATAGTCAACATAACAATACGAAAGTAGTATGTTTGGATATTTATGTATCGAAACTGTTGAAGAAAAATAAGAACAAAAATGATAAACATTTGAGGCTCGATAAGAAACACCAGCTAAAGCTAAATAAAAATTCGTAAATTGAATAGTAAATTTTATACAGGCTATTATTTAAGTAGTAATGACTGACATTTCATCCGTATTTACTATTTAATGGCATATAGCAAATTTATTATTCAATTTACGAATATTTATTTATCATTAATTGCTGCCACACAAATCTGAATTTTTTTGTTAAAGCTGTTCTTGATAAAAGTGTCAATAAAACAGTCAATTGCCCTGAAACAGTCTTCTTCCCAGTGATATTTCAAACAAAAGAGTGTTGATTGATTCAAACGAAAGTGTAGAATGTTACGTAAATATCCGCTTTGTGAACCTCTCTGGAGATTCCAGGAGACAAAATGCCACATGCTAATGGGATTCGGGTGAGGAAAATTTAATTTGAGATTGTTGAATAAATTAGCATTATCCCGCCAAAACTTTGTTGAATTTGGTACCTGGTAACAAGGGATTTCGTGAAAATAGATTGTGGCTTCGATCATAAAAATACCATTTACGGTTTGAGATAATAAATTTTACACCTCTGAGTGCATTGAATCAAATCAAAATAAACAGAGAATGTCTCCATTTCGGAGCATTCTATGTTTAAAATGCAGTAGGGGAATAACACAGGTTCAGATTTTTTCATAATATGAATGATTCCACGATTTTTCGTAATTTGTTAAGTTTTTTAGTTCTTTCGTAATTATTTCCATATATGTTCCATGTATTCATCGTGTACTCCACACCTTCTGCACAGAGCATTTTCATACTTTACTCTGTAGTTTGCTTTTAATTCTACCATGATTGGTATTAGTTTCAATAGTTCTTGCCCATTGAAGGTGCGAAATCTGTTCTTTGCAATGACAAATCACATGGTTATATTTAAACTGAACTTTTCGTTTTTACGGAATTCCCTCTCGTTGTTCCTGGGATATTGCTTCTCGGAAAATATTGTTGGGAAAAATTTTGGCCCTCCCACCAATCAGAGGTGGACTGACCTACTTTTTAGGGCCCGGGCAAACTCATGTATGGGTCCCATTAGGGGGTCACTAAAATTAGGCCCTATAAAAAGTAGTCGAGGGGGCCCCGCTTGGTAGTGCGACTGGCCAGTCCGCCCCTGCCATCAATATTTATACTTATTGAATCCAATCGTCAATTTTTGTTGCAATGTATTCTAGCTTTAACTTTAGTTTGCGTTTGTGTCCAATGTATTTCCCTTTTGTTTCTAGGTTTTGATCGAGAAAGAATGGTGCAGTTTTGGACACAAATTTGCCAAGGTAAGTGACAGTCAAAAATCTTGATTAATCATTGCTTAGAGCCCTTCTTGTACATTTTTAAAACAACGTTATGAAACTTTACGAAATTATTTAACAGCACTTCAATGCTACACTTCAACTGAACTTTCTTAGTACGTTTTTTCAAGTTTATGTTTTTCCTGTTATATATATATACAGTATTCATTACATTAATAATTTACAATATATAATACTAATAGCTACTAACTCATTACATACAAGCTAATACACGGCACTTTCAAACTATTTTACAGTATTTTTATACAATGTGTTTTCAGAAATCTTTTAATTGCAGTTAAACCTCCAAGCTCCTCCGCAGCATCTTTTTTTGCTGTGTGCTATAATGTTCATGAAATTGTATGCTATGTGTATTAGTTAATGAGTATACGCGAAACAAATATTCTTTAAAAATTTATATAAAGGGTAAAATCTAAATGGGGTAAAATAAAATTTAAAAAATTAAAACGACGCTGCGAAGGAGCGTGGTTAGACCACCCTAACTCGAACTGGTTTTACTCGAACCATGCTTGAACTCTTGGTTAACTCAACTTGTTTTGTATATCCCTTGAGAGCATAAATCGAACACCTTTGTTAACTCAAGCTGTTTCGTTTTTCTCTTGAGAGCTTTCATTGTTGATTTAGCTTCGGTTATCTCAAAAACTCACTGTCTCAAAAACAAACTTTCACTCCTCTTGAGATTTCGAGATAGCGGGGGTTCGACTGTATTTAGATGTTTCTTTACAGATAAAAAATGTTTGTGTATACAAGTGACACGCGTTTTTTGTAAATTCTAAAGGCAAGCGTGAATCATATGTGCGAAAACATTGATTGCTCCATTTTTATTCAATCCTTTCTTGGCACCTTTTGAGACGGAGGACTAAAAAGAGAGAAACTAAAAATCAATCTGCAGTGTAGAGGCGTTTTGTTAAATTTCTTTATTTTTAGGGGTGTTGATTCGAAGCACTACTGTATTTTGTCGCTTGATTTGTTTTGTTGACTTGTTCAAATAAATATAATAATAACTTGTTCATAATAATAACTAAATGGCCACACACATAAAAGCTCTGCAATATTTTATCTTTCTTAGCAGATTTATTTTATAAACTTTCACCATTTTAAAACTCTATTAATTTCAATGAAACAAAATTGTATGCTTCCAAACACGGGCTTTAGGAAAAATGAAGCTTTTGTGGAATGTTTTTGTGGAAAAATGAAGCTTTAAAATGAAGAAACGATTTTTCTCATTCCACTGGTCCTACATTCCGTATTTTTATTTTCCCTTTTGTTTCCCTGTGATAAAAATAAAAACATGGAATGTAGGACAAGTAGAATAATCGAAGTGGAAATTAATCTTTACTGTACCTAAAGCCTGTGTCCCAAGTAGTAACATACCGAAATTTGCTTTAACAGAGATATGGCCTTGGTGATAAAAATTATTCAGACGAGCAAAGATCTCCAGTATTTATTCAGTTTATTGACTGTGTTTGGCAAGTAACAAGACAGGTAAATAATTTATGGTTATCGTTTATTTTTGTAATCATGTGGGGTTTAATCTTGCTCTGGAGATGTTGTTTTTTCATAGCGGTGATTTGTGATCATAGACGGAAATTTCAAACATAAAAAATTGTCCAACTAACCGTGATTGCTATAGTCCACCATTTTTAGCTGCGGCTGCCATTATTTTAAAAGTTTCAAATTTTGATTGGAGAATTTGTTGTGAAACAAATTTTAGTTTGGGAAAAATTGTTTGCATTTCTACATAATTTTTTTGTTAAAGTTATTGCAATAGAAATACAGTCAACTTCCGTCAAACTCGTCAGAGTTTCCGAATGTTCGAATTAACGAAAATTGGAGTAAAATACCGATATATTACGTATTAAAGGAGCTCTGAAATGAACATTTTTATTCATGCAAATAAATAGTGCTATGGAATGATAAAGAACGCCGTTTAAAATTTTTTAATATTTTCTATCCGTTTCAAGATATCCACTATTTTGAAGTATTGTCTGATGACGTAATTTTGATTGCAAAATCCCCACAAATGACCATAAACATAGCTTCATTGATTTGTTTTGTTTTGAAAAAGTTACATTCGTGATCACATTTTTAGTCGAGCTACATAAATGGAACATTAAATAATCTAGAAACATAAAACAATGTTATAGAAGGGCAAGTGCTTTGAAATAATTAATTGGAAGACATGATCAACTTATTTTATTTTTGACTTTGTGCAAAGAAAATGACCACATCAGCCAAACATGCAAATAGTGGATAACTCGGAATTGAAATAAGAAATAAGATAAGTTAAACTTCCCGTTGTACTGTCTATTTGCATAAATATAAAAAATTAGTTCATAGGTCCTTTAAACAAAAGAATGGAGAAAGAAGCATTGACAATTGCATTGCGACATTTTATCATGATTTTTTCTGCTTTTTTATTATAACATCCTATTTCTCCCTGAACTGTACTATCTCGACTGTCTTTTTCTCTCCAATAGAAAACACTTTTGATGAAAAGTAACTGTTTTCTGCAATCGCTGCATTTATCAGTTGATAGAAAATGTATTTTGTAAACGAATTATCACTTCCATGTTTGATCCTGCTTCTTGTAATTACGAAGTTATCTTCGATTATCCTTGGAAATTCGAATTGGAGACACTTTGCTATAGCACGAGGCTGTTTATTTTGTTCGAATTAGCGGAAAGTTCGAATTGAAGGGAGGCGAATTATCGGGAGGATTTTGTTAAGAATCAATGGGAATGGTTCAAGATTAAAAATCTGTTTGAATTATCGGGACATTGAATTACCCGATGTTAACTGTAATTATAAATATCATTTTGATAAAAATCTGCGTTGAAATGCAAAAATTGGCTCTCACACCAAGCTTTGTTCCATGTTCGTTTTTGTTTGAACATGAAAAATACGACACACCTGGGAGCCAAGGATTTTCAAACCATAAACTGGCTCCCCA
>JAYJMH010016629.1:0-21078 GCA_036873815.1 Phacellophora camtschatica
GAAAGATTCCGTGCAACAATTCACAAGAGGGAAGTTGAATCGTTTCTCCGTCAATCCTTTCAAAATATAAACTCCCTTCTTCAACTGATTCACAATATCTTCAACTGATTCAACTGATTCACAATACCCTCCTCCCACTTTTCGTTCTGTCTTTGATTGGAAGTAGTATTTCTTTGTTGAATTTTATAGGCTATTAATTCTCTATGGGAACGAAAGGTCAACGATTGATTCGAATAAAAAACTACTTGATTCATGCAACTCTTAAGTTTATTCATCCTGCTGAACGCTTTCAGTAACTCTTTCGATGCAAACCTCACTGCATTAAGACCTTATTCTCTGGTATTTATCATACATACCAGATATATGTAATATGTAATGTATATAGTCTATATTTAATTTTTTAATATTTGTACTTCTATGTAATGCTCGCAGGGTTGACATGCATTACCATGCTCCCTGTGGTATCGTATCGTAATTTTTCTCTGTTGTATTTTCATGGAAATACGGTCAACGCCCGTTAATTCAACCTCCGTTAATTCAACATTCGCATATTCGAAGAAATTTTTGAATCCCCTTCAACCTTTTACCCCGAGAAGAGTCATATGGCTCTTTGTTAAACAATGGGAACGAACGGGAAACATCATATTTTCAGGAGGCAAATTCGTACAGATTTTTCTATTAGTTTATGCGACTTCAACGTAAGTTTATCTTTTGAATTCAATTAATTTGCATGTACAACCACCTGCAAAATATAATATAGATATGATTTTCCCGTTGAATTGAAATAAATCTGGGCATGAAAGGGTTAAACGTCATACCATACATGCAAAAGTCGTTCAAAAAAGGAGTTAATTCGAAAACATTTTTGACGCCCGTCAGTGTTCAATTTAACTGACGTTGACTGTATAAAAACTTTATATTTACCATCGATATTGATTTGTCTTATCGCGGTACTTTTATTTTAATAATTATTGTTTAGTAGTTGTTGTTGTTGCTTAAATGTTTCACGTAAAATATGTTAAAATATGTTAAAATATGTTAAAGAACATAATTACTGTATAAAATTAAATCAAGTCACATTGTTGATTACAAGAAACGTAGTGAGGATATTTACGTTAGCATTTGAATACTTTTTAACGATTGCATCCAAAGGTAAACATAGTGTAGCTAAACTGTACACATCTACAGATTGTAACCTTGTTTCATAGGCTCTGCACCAATGGCGCCAATACTTGTTTATAGCTGTTGTTTCTTAACCTTTGCATATGCCGTCTTCTGTTGTGGAATTATCTTTTTTCTAATCTGAATCTGTATTGTTTGTTGATCCCAATTTTATTCGGTTTATTATTTTGAAAAGATTTTTGTTGATCTTTTTACACCTGTTCATTATTTGTGTCTGCGTTTTCAGAGATTCCCAGACTGCTGTTTCGTGATTTTGTGATCCATTGATTCCTATTTTTTGTTTTACAACATCCTGCATCATCCACAACGTTCTTCTTTCATCTAGTTCATGCGTCCATTGATGCGTCTTATCTTAAAATGTCGTGATTCTGTTGTATTTCGTGATGTAACGTTGTCGTGATACCATTATGTAACCGGTTTATTTTGCATTACTACCTCACGCCATTAAAATGTAAGAGGTAGAGCACCCTCAATATTCTTTTTATAATCACATACAGGCTACCATAAAATAGCATGAGAATTTTAAGCTTTGGAATAAATGTTTACGGGGCCGGGCTAGATTTGGCGTGACGGGCCTTTTTTGCGCGTGACTAACTGAAACTGTAATATTTTTTGCGTGAAAGCAAAGGGTAAGACGGGGGTAAAGTGAATTACTGTTGATGTTTTCAAAGAATATCTCAAAGATGTTGCAGCTGAGCGAGAACGTTTTAACGTTGTTTTGACATTATGTCTCTGGGTAAATTTATCAATTAAGAATGTTTGTCAAATCTTTTTTCCGCTCTTCTATGAAAGAGCTTTCTTTGGCGAACACTTTCTGACTAGTTAAGTGAACTACTTAGCAATGAAATCATTAAAAAAGATATGAATATGTTTTACAATTCTAAAGGTTCCTTTGCATGTCAATACCAAGAAGTAACCAAAAATCCACAAGATTAGCCTTTAAAAAATAAAATGGTGGCCTTTGTCAAGAAGAATCCTTGTAGAAAAGACAGATTTGAAAGACAGATTTGAAAAAAATTCAATTGCGAGATGTGAATGCAAATCGACAAGCAATCATCGGAATATATTTGCAAAAATGTTTTATAACGAAACATGATCTTCAAAATTAGCAGTGAAGGAATTTAGTGTAAAAATTTCTTCTTGGCTGATTTCATGTCAAAATTCCTAGGTTGTTCACTTTACCCTGTAGTTCATTTTGCCCCATCTGACCCTTATTAAAGAATTGTGTATGCTGCATAAAAAGCAATTATTTTAGGAGTTATTTTGTGAAAGAGCTATGGACGGGCTCTTTGAGCATTAGGTTTGAAAAAATTGAGAAATTTGTCAGTAATGTGCTAAAAGACAATGGACAATCTTAAGTTCTGTTTATGTTCTTCAGCAGACACTATCGTTTTGTTATATTTTTGGATGTTTAAACCTCAAAGAAAATATTTTAAAATTCATTTGTCCGAGCAGTTTTTAAATTTTCAATATCTTCAGAAAAATGCTTGAGAAAGTAATTTGCATTACGCCCGTTAGTCGATATTTTTGCTTCAATATGAAAACACAGTGAATAAATGTTGTGAAGTTATTGTCCAGATGTAAAAAAAAAACATCATGTATCATTTTTATGGAGCAACAAAGTAGGAAAGGAAATTTTATATTTGATCTAACTATCAATTTGTTGATTTGTTACTTTTTGAAATTAGCCAATCACATCACAAAATGTTTATCACGTGTTCAAAAGTACACCGAATTGATTGACTGTTTTCAAAATCGGGGATGTAATATTTCTATTTCAACTCAAGTTTTTGAGATTTTCCTTTGCTTTTTATGCATTAAAAATGTCATAATTATCGGGTCAACAATGGTATTTTATTGTTAGATCATTACTATTATTATTATTTTATGGACATTGCTTTTTTTTTAAACTTCAATGCTTTTAAACTTTTTTTTTAGATTACTTTTACAATTGTCTGCTGTCTTTGAAGCTTTTTAAACATTTTAAAACAATTACTGATTTTTGTTAAAAACACGTTGACAATATTTTGGCAATATCATTTCAGTGAGAATCACCTTCCACGGGAAATGTTTGACTGCGGCATTTGATATTATTGTTTATATAAATTATGTTTGATATTTTTATCGTTTCTTTTGAATATTTGGTTTATTTTTTATGAGATATGATCTTCACTGCATAATTTCTTGTAATCATGCGATGCTTTGAAACATTTCTTGAAAATACAAAATTGTAGAAAATGCATTTTTTAATTTGAAGGGGTTGTTTTTAATTATATTTCAATCAACAACAAAAAACATAAAACAGCAAACATAACTTTGATGATTGATGCAGTATGTTTTAAAAGACTATCAACAACGATAAACGGCCTACTTTTCCCACAACTATAATTCACAACAGGCAGTAATTCAAAACAATAAAATATTACTGGTTTGTTTATGTTTATTTGTACAATTACTATTAAATAATTAATGTTGTGAGGTTTCAAACGTTTTTTCAGGTATTTTCCAAACAGCGTAAATTAATAATTAGATGTATTTGTATTCCATAGCATTCCATTCCATTATTCTGATGTCCATCTGGGTTGATTGTTCAAAACAAGTAACTTTTCTTTCATGGGCCCTTGAGTATAGCCTCTAATTAGGCTCATTGAGTATAGTTTCTAATTAGGCTTGTTGAGTATAACCTCCAGTTAGAGTCATAGTTGAATATAGCCTGTTTTTAGGCTTGTTGAGTATAGCCTCTAATTTAGGCTTTTATGGTTTTAAAATTGTTTGTTGTACTCAACCCTTAAGGGTTTAATTTCTTGTTATATTTTGATTTATTTTTACAGTTGCTTTATTCCATGTGTTTAACAATATAGAAAGGTTTTAAAATTAATTGTTGTTTCAGAAATTTGATGATTGCAGCTTGCTTGTCATTTAGGATATTATTCATTTTGCAGCTTTATATTAATTCAATCATCGTTTATGTTGCTTTAGCATTATGTACCCGAAAGGGAGTACTTCCACAAAGGAGATACAGAGGAGATTTCCGTGTACTGTTATATTTTTATTTATAATAGACCCATTTTTCAGAGAAAAAGATTTTGTCGTTAAGATAAAGCATTCCTAGTTTTAGATATTATAGGTGAGCAAAATGTATTCTTAATATGGACATATATCTGTACAAACAATGACATATTGGTGTGGTGTATTCTCTTCTTTGGGGTGTTTTGTTGTTTAAGCAGAACCTACTACCTTCTTGATTGTTCTCGTCTTATTCTTCTAAGATTTTGGTCAGGAATACTTTATTTGAACAAGTTAATATTTGAAATAGATACGATTCGTATAACACAAAACAAAACAAAACACGCCAGTACAAACTTTGAAGTAAACCATCGTTTTTTTTTTGTGTGTCAAAAACTGCTTTCTTACTCAAAAGTTCTTAATCTCTAAATAAGCTACCTCATTATACCACCATAATTAATCAAAAATAATATTTTTATTCTGCAAGATTTGTGCAACAATTTCAATCTTAAAATATATTTGTACACCTGTTGTGTCATAAAATATCAAAATATTTCGAAATCATCAAAATTGTGTAATATTGCATATTTTAATTTTAAAGGCAACAAAGATAGGATTAGAATAGTGGCTTTAATCAGTATACGTTAACGAAAATACTGGCATAACAATTCAAAAAGTGTTTTTAATTGTAAGTGAACACAAGTTTAAATTCGTTGCTTGTTTGTTTACGTATCAAGATGACTTTTTAAGCATTGTAATTAACCCAATTCACTACCACTTTTTAATAAAAAAGTGGTCAAAAAGCTGATTAAAAAGCGTGCTACTTTATCAATTATTGTTACAGAGATGCTAAACTAGAAATAATAACTGTTGTACTGTCCACGTTTTAGCTACAAATGCTGACTTAACATTTGAAAAATCATAAAAACAAATGCGTTGAAAGAAAGTATAGGAGAAATAAACACATTGAGATCAAGGTCAAGATCGTATAGCAAATTAACCCATTTAAGGGTACTAGATTTTACATGGTTAAAAGGCTGAATCAATTTGAATTGTAATTGAACATGGAGAGACATTTTCTTTGGACTGAAGGATTTCTACAAATGTTATGTTGACGTAGTATTTTAAAAGGTCGAACACTGAAAAAGAAATGATATGAAGAATGTGGTAAAGTATAAAAGTAACATAACAGACATCTGCATCTTTCAAGTATCAAATCTAAAAACTGATATGCTTTCATCTTCTGCTTGGTTATGTTAACTTTCATTAAAAAACGAGTATTTTTCATTTATTTCGTTTTGTTTTGAGAGTTGCTTCATGCGCGCTTTTTATTGAGTAACAACCAAAGGGATTTCTACATAGATAAGCTCCAAAATCTTTTCAAACATTTCGGTCTTATTTTCGGAAAACAAATAATTCTATCAAATTTGTCTTGCTAACAACTTAAACACGGCTTCTTCCTTCATAAGACCTTTACTAATATAAGGATGAAGAATGAAAATGTCATTTTTATCGGAAAGATTCTTGCATAAGTGTCTTATGAAGTTATTAGACCGATATGTCAACAATACCACGAACGGTACATCTAAACGTTGTTAATTAGTTCTATTTATAAGCCTTTTAATTTGTTAAATTATGTTTGCCAAGAAGGATATGATTCTTCGTCTTAGCAGTGTTATTAGACATGGTTTAAGGGTTTTCTTTATAGACATCTGTGCTATAATATAATACACGTCTTTGAACAAAGTCCGAAAAAGAAATAACTATGATTTAGAACTAAAAATAGTCTTTTTAATCGACTTGATAAATGTAAAAACGAGATGAACTAAAATGGAATTGATGATGGAACTTGTGAATAGAAATAAATTAATATGTTTTATTGCTAAAAGAGAAATGATAAAGTTCCATTTTATCAGATACAGAATTCTGGATTTTACAATTCCATGGTAAAATTCCATGGTAAAAGATTGTCTCATCTTTGGTTCAGTTTTTGGCTGTAATCGTAAGAGGTTTTGGTAACTAGAAAATGTACTGGAATTGAATGCTTTTGAAAGATCTATCTTAAGTTTTTTATACACTGTCTAAATAAATTTTTGCAATGCTACTTTTGTATTGGGTATTTCATCATTTTTCATTGGGTATTTCTGCACACAGAAAGCAGCGAGCATTCATTCATTCATTCATTTATACATTTAAATTTGTTTTATTTCATGTTTTATTTCTTTTAAAAACAGCATGTTGTGAGTGTAATATGTCATTTACATAATATGAACAATAATAATATTTAAAATGTGATTAAATTCTAGAATAACATTGGTACATAACTCGATTACAGTGTTATGTTTTCTTCATGTTGATTCCCTCTATTTTCATACATTTTAAACTTTTTTCTTCATTCATTCATTCATGTAGTTTCCAGATTTTTCGATAATTATCCGATTTAGAGTTCTGGCCATGTGATACCTAAGTCTTTTCTCTTTTCATTGAAGTGGATTTTCAACATTAACTAAAGAAATTTTAATTGTAAATGTATATGTTTCCTCAAGGTTGCAATTAAATTTAACTAAAATTCTGCAATCATTTCTATCAATAGATAGGGCCCTATTTAATTGTTGTTTTCATATTGCAATCACTCCATATATTTTCATGAAAGTACCTTTCATAATAAATCTACATCACGCACACGAATATTTTATAATGACACTCTTTCGTACTTCTCGTGCGACTTTCATAAGAATGTAAAACATGAGTACATTTGATTTTCAAAACACCGCGCGGCAAATTTATATTTCTATTGTGCAAATTGTTTACTGTGTTTGATTTAAAGTTGAAAATTAATGGGTAATTATTCCAAATTATTTGTTCAGTTATCGACATTGAAATTGTTTTGTTAGGATCCTTAATAAAGTTGAACAGGATATATTAGGAAAATATTGCAAAGCTTTTCTCTCAATGGTGGTAATATTGTTACATCCTAGTTAGTCGTAGCTTTTCCGTGCCGGCAAAATCAGCTTCCTTGCGCTTCAAAACACTGATCTTTTGTCGCCGTCAAAAATTTGTAATTCACCTTTTAAATTAATGTACATTGATAGAATTCAGCTTTCCCATTTTTTATATTTCGTATAACAATATTCTATTCGTTAGTTCATTTTGCTTTGAGACATGAAACCTAAAAAATTAATACAAAGCCATCCTTTAACTGCGTTTTCTTCAAATTGAATTTTTAATGAGTACTTCTGTCAGCCCGATTTCGAAATAGTTATGCGCATCAACATTCCACGCAAAGTTTACATTTGCAAATAACCTTAATATTGAACATAATTGCCAGTTTCTTACATGAATGTTTTTGAATCTTTTTAAAATGAAACAAGTGTAACATGCTCTAGCATCCTTTTTAAATTAAACAAGTAATTTTTTTAAGAATTAAATTTAAAATATCCAAAGATGTAAAACATTTGAAAATGTTTTGTTATTTTTGTAATTTCACAGAAATATTTATGGCTTTTTATTTGGCTTGAACATGTCTAACAAAGAAAGCAAAACTGTGATGGATTAATAATGCCAATTCTTCAAGATTATGCCAATTTGTTGAGGCATCATTTGTTAAAATATCATCTGGACATAAATATTTCGAAGTTCTTTTTTCGTTTTGTCTTTGGGCAAAACATAATGTTTTTATGTAAGTTGATACCTTAGGACACAACTGACATTTATTAACAGAATTATTGATTTCATTTTTGTAAATTTTATTAGAGAACAGAGCAATGCGTATTAATTATAGCAACAAGCTTGGCCTAAAGATCCATCCGTGTTGATTGCCCTTTCTGGGGCTACACTTCTGAGTAGTGAGTGAGTGAGAGCAACAAGCAGCTAATTATCATTTCCAACTCTTTTCTAATCAACTCGTGCCACGCGTCACATATAAAATGTTATAATAACTTTTATTATCAATTAACACATGCTAATTAACGTTTTTTATTTTACAAACTTGAATGATTTCAGATTTGGTTAAGTGAAAGAATGCAACTACTTTAACAGAGGCGTATTATATCATTGGTAATATAAATAGTTTGAAATCTTCACTGATTGTGATTTAAATATTATAGCATGTAAATATTTTTAATGAGACACTTTATAAATGTGTACGAAACAAATTTGAATTGTTTATAATAATAATTAACCAGAAAACGAACACAACCAGGCCATTAAGATATTTTAGCTTTGAATTGTTGAGATGTTCGCTTGCAAGGAAACAAATTGAAATTATTTCACTTCTGAAAATCTACAAATTCACTAAAATGGTTGAATTAATTAAATAGTTAGTTATATAAACATCTTAATTGTACATGATTTAAAACAACAGTTATATATAAGTACAAATCCATCACCTTTATGGTTCAAAATTGGCGTTCATTAAACCAATAATCATTGACATTTTCTCACCAGTCAACACATGTGATATGAAATTAGAGTCAATTTTTGACACATCTTTGATGCCTTTTATTATTTAATATCCAATTTAATTAATATCCAATTTACTTCTACACCATTCCTCTCATAAGAGAAACGATTTTACACTTATTTGGGCTGTTTATTTTCAAGCTCTTGTACAGCAGTATAAATGACAAGAGCAAACAGGTTGGTGTGGTTCATGGCCCGAGTAAGGATGAAGGTTCCTGTCACTAAAGTGTTTTTGCTCTGTAAACGATGGTTCCATGGGGCAACAATATCCTGTTATTCTTTGTGGTTCTCCTTTTGTAAGTCTTGCTGTTTTATAGTTATCAAAAGCTGAATGTCTATCGAATACTGGGTGACCCCCTCTTTCTGGAGACAACAAACTTTCAACAGAATAGGGTCTGTGATCGGCTGATAAGCGATGTGTGTTAGCATATAGAAAAGGGTTAATAAAATGAGTGTAGTGCAATCTGTCTGCCCCTATTCCAAGTGCTAAATCTCTGTTTCGTGGTCGGTGACTGGCTCTTCTCTTTCTGAAATCTCCTTTACTAAAGTTCTTCACATATCTTGGGTGTATTCCCCAATAATTTCCACGACCATTTCTGGCTCTACCAGCCTTTACAAAGCATTCACTTAATGACAAATTGTGTCTCACACAGTTTCGCCATCCTTGTCCTTTTTTGAGAAACTCTGGAAAATGCTCTGCGATATACTCGTATATACTCCCGAGCGGCAATTTCTTATCAGCAGCGCTTAGTATTGCTTGTGCTATAATTGCCGTGTAAGAAGGGGCTTGCTTTTCTGATACTTGACTACTGTTTTCAGCTGTTTTATCATTGTCAATTTTGTTTGTTTCTTCTCCTTCAATGTCAACTTCAATTTCATCGTCCATTATATGTTCTGTTTCTTCGTTTTTAAGTTCTTCATTATCGCAGTAATTTTCACTGATATCCTTCTGTTCAGCCCGTCCCAAAATGTTCTCTATCGATAAAGGCAAACTCTGTGTGGATGTGTATTTCTTTGAGTTTTGTCGAACATAACTGGTCATATATTTATGACCCGGAGTGTCCATTTGCACACTGTTCATCGGGTTTATCATTGTGAGAACAAACAATCTGATAATTCAGCTCACTTCACCAACTTGTATATGCTAAGATGCAAAGCTTATTTCACTACTTGACCTGAACTAAACACGATAAACCTTTATCATAGCCAGATAAGATGCACTGATTATTCGTCTGTATACAGCTGTCTCCGCTCGCGAACCTAACTCGTACACTGAAGCTCGTGGTCTTCTCACGCGCAGTAATAACATATGACCAGTAGGGGGTCGCGTCCAGTTTACCAATCAAGCCTCGTTGTATTGTTTTCTTGAAATCGTAGTGCGTATGATTTGTATTGCGTATAGCTGTATCAATGATTGTACCCCGCTGAATTCATATCAACTTAAATGAAAACTCTGGCTATCGTTCTTACTGAAGGCGACCAATTTCTTAACACGACAATAGAATCAGTTATTTATTTTTCGATGCATAAAAGGTGTATTCGTGGTTTTCTTCTGTTGCTATTGGATGCCAAAATAACCAGAGCTCGGAGCTTCCTTCCCGTTTAGCTGGGCTTGAAAACTTCTCACAATTTTTATCCCGGCAGGAAAGGGTCATTCTTACGGCTTGCATTGTTTCAGAAACGTTTGTTGTTTTTTCGAATAAGCTGCTTAGGGTGTTCATATCATATGTTATTTGTTGTGCAAAGTAGATTTGTTATAAAAGCCAGGGCGCATGTCACGCTTTGCACCAGGTCGAACTGACATACGCTTGCGAAGATATGAAGTTGAAGGAAAACAGCAAGCTACCGGAGAATACTAAGAAAGAAAAACCATGTGAAATAGCGAACATGCATGAATAACTTATTATCGCGTGCGCTGTTTCTGATCAATTTCGCAATATGAAAAAAAAACCAACAAAGTGATCACATTCTTTATTAATCATAATCGTTCAGTTAACCATAAGCCATCTGAATGATCACATGGCAGGAGAGATTGCTCCTTCGCAGCACTTGTTTTTCTCGACTTGCTAATACAGCTCCTTCGCATTACCTTATTAACTGTTTAGGTTAGTTTAGTCATATTTCTCTGCATGTAAAGTATATCAAGGTTGTTTTATTTGTTTTCAGTAAATGAGTGAAGTTACAGATAGCTGATGGGGTAGGTTTTGTTTTGTGGGTAGCGATATTCATGATTTATGTTATGACTCAAATGTTTTGATGTTCTTGTTTGCTGTTTGGTTAATCACTACCATTAATCACTCACGTGATTTCCAGTGGATACTCGATATAAGATATTTCCATGTTAACGTTGATACTGCTGGTATGGATTCATAAATTGTTGTTTCGTTATATTCATTAAATTAACTGTGTTGCACAGAGAATAAAAAAGATTTTTCATGCTGGAGAACAGAGTTTTATACAAACAGTATATTGATTCAATAGTTTTTTGCAAACAGCCTCAGGCAAAATTTCATTTCAAAGTTGAACCTCGTCTAATCCTTCTTGGAACGATGAATTGAAATTCGAATGTGAGATCTTCGACCACCCGTCGCACCGCCCTTTTTGAATTTACTTTCTTGGATCTTCTTTGAGGTATTTGCTGTATTATATCGTGAATCTATCTTAAGAATGGATACTTTCGAGCCATACGTTTTTAGATATATATATATATATATATTATACAAATGCATATAGATATACATATATTCATGTATATATATATTTGGTAGGAATTTTCGAAATTTTAGTACCAAACATATATATTTTTTATAAAGGCATATATATATTTATATATATATATATATATGTATGTCTTTGTTGTCGAGACCATCATTAAAATTTGAATTATTTGATATGCAGATCTAAGATGGTTATGGAAGGGGGTGAATTGGGAATCACCGTGCAAATGACATTATAGTCTATTTTAACAGTACTTTTACTCTCAAGGTAACAGGTCAAACAATGAACAAATGTGAAGACATTTTGTGCTTTAATTGTTCTGTGATTAATGAAAATTTAAGCACCTTATAAATCGTTTATTTGTAAGATAGTATGAGTAGCTGTTATTTAATGCGTTCAGGCTCAGTCATGTCGTTATGGTTTGATAGATGATAACTATGATACTAATAACAAAACTATATTTTACTTTGAGACTGAAAAGGGGGTTTGAGCATTGGTTTACATTACATGAAATTGGGTTTCTTCTGATAAGATATGTTTGTGGCATTGTTATTGACATTGAGAAAATTTGATTGACAGAAGTTGATTGTGTATTTGACAACATGTCAGTTGCGATGACTGTTTTAATGTGCTGGTTTTTTGTTAAAACAAAAGATTGTATCTCGACATGAACTACGATTCAATGTCGTAATAACGGTGAGACTGTTGTATCTTTGCTCGCTTCACTCTCTGTTTCTCACCTTGCATTCGTGTTTTTTTCTTTCATTTATTAAACTTTTATTATTATTTGACAATTTAAACATTTGTCTATTTTTCTTGATTGTTTCAATGTATATGCTACTCTCCGTCCGTTTCCGTTCTCCGTGCTTTGTTTTGCAATAATATTATCACATGAGGTACAAACCTCGCCAAAACCTCACATGTCACTCAAAGTTTAGCGAAACTGTAAACAAATGGGAAATTAAAGTATCTTGCTTAATCTTTCTGTCAAACAAACATTTTGATACGTTGATTGACACATGTTCAACATACCATTCTGATTGGCTAATTTTGTCGCGTATCATGAACCACTTTTCATTAATAACACAATACAGGTTTAGTTTTTTCTTATCATGAAGTATCAATAACATCCAAGAAGGTCAGAGCTATTATTTACCAATTAGAGCTATTATTTACCAATTAGAGCTATTATTTATAGCGAATCCATTCTTATTAATCAGTTCTGATGTAAATCTTCTGGTTTATTTTTTTTCTATTCACTTTAAGGGATAGAATGGGGTATAAGGGGATTACCCCTTTCCCAAAAAAATTGAAAGGTTTAGTAATAATTTGAGATGTGTATGAAGGTTTAGCTTAATAGTAAATGAAATGTGTATAATCGTGTTTGTTACAATTGTTAAGATACGTACTGGATGCCTTTTCTCTTAAGCCATTTAATTAAAAATATACCAATAATTATTTTATGGTACTTTTGTGGACATATTTTTGAGCGTTTTTAGAGATGGCGATGTAGCCAGCAATACACAGAAATTACAATAATGCAGAAACATAGTGTACGATCTTAATTAATCGTTCTGGGTGGACTTTTCTACTTAATTCAAACATTGGAAAAGGCTTTGTATCCAACTATTACGAATACTTCCGTTAGCAAGTAAGTGATTCTTGTTCAGCGATTGTATGTAACATTTCCAGGTATTCTTTGTATCTTTAGTTAATTATGAGTAACTTTTTCCTACGTTTTCCGAGAACATGAAAGACATTGTCCTGTAATTGTTTTTGTCTTCACCTTCAGACCCCATCTCATTTTCAAGCTCTCCCAGGCCTGAAAGCGTATTTTAATGTTTCTGAAATTTCTTTGTTTGCTTGTGAATTTGAAAAATTAATTCAGTCGCTGAATAAATAAATTTTGATGACTTATAACGGTTTTTACAACTTTATTGTTTGTTTCGAATATTTTGTAGTGGTGGTCTGCCGTGAGACGTTTAGTCGCGTAACTCAGAGAAGGAATTAAACATAAACCGTAAAGGTTAAACGTTAGATAGAAAATTATGTTTTGCAGTTATCTGATTATTTATTTGCTTAAATAAATGCCCATTAAGTTCCTTGCAAGGCCATTAATTTAAATTCTAATGACTATTTTTGCACTGCACACAGACAGAATATAACAAGTTGTAACCGCTTGCGAATACTGAATCTTGGAATCTCGGAACCAGTTTTCTGTAAATGAGACATATTACGGTTGCACGGTCACTGACCGGAGGAAGGTTGAAGAAAACAAAAGAAAATTATGTGCCACACACAAACCATGCCTATTTTCCATTGTTTGATTAGGAATCTTTCTAAAGATCAGAAAATGTGCCACACAAGGCAGAAAATGTCTAGGATAAATGTTGTTGTTTTAAATTTTTGCTAACTTTACTTTGACTAATCATTTGTTTATGCATTACAATTAAATTGCGTCATATTTTAAATATTTTTGAATATATTTGACGAATCTGCAGACTGGAAACACAGAGATAATCTGAAAAAGTTACCGACCCCAAAATAAGCTTTAAATACAACAATTGGGTTTAAAAATAACTAAGATGATATCATCGGAATTATCCCACCTGGGTAAGGCTAATTTCAAGTGGGTGCTTTCATCAAGAAGAACACACAACGAATGCATTTTATACAACAGTTAATCGTGTTTGCAGTGATTTCTCACGAATACTGAAAACACGAAGATTCAGAAATAAAAACATTCTTTTCTCTCTAAGTAAACACGTCCTGTTTTAATAATCGTCTCTCAGGTTTGTTGATAACATTTGTAGATATGATGAACAATATATAAAAATTGTATACAAAAACCATTCTAATTCTATCTGGGAAGAAATGCTTTTTAATTCAAAATATATCCAACTTTGTTTTCAGGCCATTTACTGTGACATCATTATTTTGTTTGCAATAAATTCTGGACTAAATTGCTGCATTGGCTATGTCATTATATTTCAAGATTTTTTCATATTTTGTAACTTTGATCATAGCAAGGAATTAAATAGTTCTTCAACCATTCTTTCAGAGGACTTTCTTTTTCCAAAAGTTTTTGAAGAATAAATGCTAATAATAATAATATTAATAAAATATCGTGTCTCCATTTCGGAGCAGTTTCTCTACCTAAAATGCAGTAGGGGAGTAACACAGGTTAAATTTTTTAATAATATAAATGATTCAACAATTTTTCGTTGTTCTTTGGGGTTGCTTTTTATCAGATTATTCGTTTCTGGCAGGCTGTAGATATTTCATTGTAAATAATATTTCATTGTAGATATTTTTTTACCAATGCTGTAGAAATAATCCAAAAAAATTTCAAGAGACAGAAAACAAACCACTACTGGAGCGAAAGATGTTTAGTTTTTTTTCGGAGCGAAAGACATTTTTTCACTTTATTTACGCATGCTATTGTTTAAAAATAACTTTCAAATGTAATTGAAGGAGACCTTTTTGGAAATAAAAGTCGTTTTATTATTTTGCAGTACTAGCCTCGTTTCAACACTGACAAAATTCCCATCAGTACAACGAACGTTTAAAACCTCTTTGGTTTTAAAATGTCTTTTTGGTCTTTTGGGAGAGAAAGAACAAGAACAACCAGTGAAAATACAGGAATAGCCTCGAGACCGGGTACTATTTCCGATAAGGTCTTTCAAACACTTCTCCCCGATTTTACTAGGAATACCCCTATGAGCCCCGTGGAAATAAGGCGCAATAAAAAGTGCGAATTTTGGGAAACAAAATATTGTGGTTTCAATGCAGCCAAGCAATCATAGCAATATATAACTCATTGACTAAATTCATTTGTTGAAGTAAATTTACTGAATGCTTGGTAGATGAATTCTGATTCCCTTCTGATTACTTTTAAGGGATTATTAAGTTATGCAAAGCTGCAATCAAATTTGCGTGTGTGCCCCCCCTGCTAAAGTGAGTTCGTATAATTGTTTGTACAGGAATTTATGTTACTTTCAGGAAGGAATGAGCTTGTATTGATTAGCTACTGGGTTTGTATTGATGAACAATATATTTTTTTCGAGTTTTTTCAAGAACACTTTTGGCTCTTTATACGACGCCAAATCTTGTTGAATTTTCTTTTTTAGAAGTTAGTTCCTTTTTATGTGTTTTTTTCTGACATTAATTTATTTAACACTATTAATTTTACAAACTGTCATGTTGACCATATTATGTTGTCTTTGTTTTACTTGATTTAATTTTATTTGTTTCCAATACTAGCATTCTGTTGATGAATCTGTCAAGCGATTTGTCATTTATATGATGATTTGAAATGTTGATGTATCCTGTTATACATATTAGTTTCTGATTTTAATGTTTCCTTCATATTACAAATCACTAATTTGCACAAACCGTTAGATGCCGCTCCGCTGTAAACATTCCGTTCTTTTATGTGTAATGGTGTATTGTGTTATTTCATGTTAAGATCACACGTGAGCGAAACTCATCCACTTCTTCAAATCATCATGTTTTGTTTCTTCGTTTATGATTGATGTATAGTTTCCAATTCGAAAGTAATTATGTTATTTTGATTATTTTGAGCTAAAAAAGTAAGTTTTGGAGCCAGCTAAATTATTTTAACCATATTTGTTACAGGCTAAACATTTATTTGCTGTTCTAGGAATGTGACAACATAATGTCAGCAAGTGCTGCTGAGAATTTGCAAACATTTTTACATATTTGCAGATTTACTATACATTAAGAATCATAAGATATATAATACGAACATGCACATTGAATGATTCTTTTACCATGATTAGGTCACATGTGATCACGATTATGATTTTGGAAGAATGCAATCACTGTTACCTTATTTTGTCCATTTCTTTTCGATTTGCATTTGTTGTAACATGCACATCGAATGATGACTGTGATTAAATCACATATCAATATTACAACGATTGTGATAATGATGTGGGAAGAATAGAATCACTGTTACCTTATTTTGTCCATTTCTTTGCGATTTGCATTTGTTGTAACATGCACATCGAATGATGACTATGATTGGATCACATATCAATATTACAACCATTTTGATTATCATTTGGGAAGAATAGAATCACTGTTGTCATTAGTTTGTAATTAAAATCTATTGTCATTCAAAGCAAAGCAACGTAGAGACATCTGTTAGTTAAATCATACGTTCATCAACTAAAAATTCTCAAACAGATTGTGTTGCGTTTTTGTCATTTATGCACCAGAATGCTACAGTCAGGCTGTTGTTGCTGTTGAAAATTGTCATCATGTCCAAGAAAACATTTTGTAGCACAATTTACAGCAATGTTATACGTCTGTGTAACGTTAAGCTGGTAGTGATTAATTATTGTTTCTGGTTAGAGGAAGGCATTGTCATTGGTAAGTAAACTCATGGTAATCAATCATCGGTAAATCACTACTCAGTAACAATCAAAGCTGTTCTTTCATAGTCTAAACCCAAAAAGTGATATGAGATATGACTTTGGGTTTTGAGAAAGAAGTATGTAAGGACAAAGTAATTACGAAGCGTATCAACAAGGGAAATGATGATTATTTTTGGTTGTAAAGAAATTATATGAATACCAAGAACGCTAATTTATTAAAACTTTGGCAGATTCTGCTAAAAGAAGAAACATAAGATAATTTATTTGAATTGATGGAACAGAAAAACAAAGCATTGTTAATCTTGAAAGAAAAAGAATTGTGGAAGAGAATTACATTTAAAAATTAAAAAGATCGAACAATTTGATAGAACATTGTCAGGATAACAATGAGAGGAAGACTAAATCACTTTCTTTACCACATTTAGTTACTTTTTTGATCACTTGAATCACTTTCTTGACCCCTTGAATCACTTTCTTGACCCCTTGAATCATTTTCTTGATCACTTGAATTACTTTCTTTACCACATTGAATTACTTTCTTTATCACTTGAATCATTTTCTTTATCACACTTTTTGATCATTTGAAAACTCACAAATGATGTTTATTTTAATTACGTGAAACATCATTTTTTTAACGAAAAATATTTCCTTCACAGTGCACAGTTATAATTTCAAATAGTACCAAAAGAAACATTTGTTTTGACATGTTTGATTGTTGTTGTTGTTGTTCATTGATTGACTGCATTCTGCACCTGCTGATACGATTTTTCTCAGTGTGAAATCAAGGTTGTTGTTTTCAAGCTATATACCTCCACGCCTTTTTCCATTTCGCTGTATTTTAGTTGGCATGAGCAGTGTGAACTGACATTGGAGGGCTGGCTCAGCAAACACCACCAATTTCTCTGTTTTAGTCGTAAAAAGAATCATGCTGTCTTGTTGGGTAGACAATTCTTTAAACGTGACCTTACAATTTATTTGTGGCTGCGGGAAATTTGAGCTTGAGTTAATTGTTTGGTGTTCTTGCTGCTTTAAGGAAGAGGGTATTGAGAATCTATTCACTGAAAGATCCTTCCGTTCTAAATTCTCGTTGTGGCTACCAATCGTTTATTTCATTCTGTGGCAATGCATCCCATGCGTTATCTTAAGATAAGATTGTAAGGTCAACCAATTAATCTGTTATGTAATAAGGAATTTTACTCATTTGTCCAAATAACGACATTTAATAGAATTAATGTTCATTGTTTTCAATTTTGATATTTCATTTTAATTAATTTTGTAACTTTTGTAATTTATAGCTAGTGATAAAATGTTTTACAGGTTGTTAATGTTTTACCAAAATTTGTTTATTTAAAATTTACAGTTTTGGCTGTGTAATTTGGCTATGCTTGTGCCAACTTTCATGAAACATTTTTCGAACTAAAAGATAGCATCTAAACGAGATGGCAATTTGTAGTGGCCTTTGTACTTAGCACTTCTGACGAAAGACAAGAACCCAGTTTTAGTGCTAGTTGGATTTTTTCTTGCTAGTTGGAAGTTGGAGCATTTTTTATTTCGATTTGCCCCTGTACATCTTTCAGTCTTTTTACTACGGACTACCATATGATCTTTTCAAACAGTGGTTACTGTTGTATTATCTAAATAAATTGAGGATTTCCTAAATTGATTGATTGATTGACTGATTGACATTGAATTGTTATTAAGTAGCCAATCATAAAGGAATATGCTGAACAGTTTTCATTAAAAGAATATGCCAATTGTTAAGTATCCTAACAGTGATGCCTATAATAAATATATTGTCACTTGAAGTACTTCAACAAAACAAGACTTGATTCTGAACAAAATCAAGTACTTTTCGTGGGAAAGGTAAGGATAGTTTTTTAACTAAGTTAGGCAAGGAAATACTTCTTCAAAGTGAACCACAATCGAATAGTATTGGGATGATTTTCTGAGAGGTTATTATTACTCATTTCCTCTGAATTAGTTGTCCATATTGATACCTTACGTAGATTGTGTCGTATTTTTCGAATGTTGTTTTACTGAATGCTTACATGATCTTCAAACAGTTCGTAAGCATAATCCATAAACACACAAAAAAACAGTAGGCCTACTAAATTATACTTATCACAATCGAGGAAGTTATGGCTATCATGACATTTTCTGATGAATTTCGTTTACAAAAAAGGTGAAGCTTAAATTGCGCACTGAACTCAAGTGAAATTACAAAAAGCCTATCAGCCAATCAATAGTTGTCTAGTGGTCCGAAAAATCGGAATATTGAGCCTCAATCTTACAGCAATGAAAATAATCCAATCACAGAGGAGAAAATTATCATATGACCACAATGCAGCGCTGTGATTGGAGCGTCCGGCTGAAAAGGCCAGATTTCGAGCCTAACTGCCACCAAACTATTGCTCAATATGTCGCCAAGGCTTTATAAATGCTTCCATGCTTCCATCCTTATATTTTATTGTTTCTGTTTGCAATGTTGATATTGTTGCATTTAAAATTGCATAGGTTTTAATATCAAGCACTTCTTTAATCAGGATTTAGTAGGGAGATATATCGAGAGTATTTAGATTGGTTTTAATGTTTTTACCAACATAACGGATGACACAACATTGCATGTATGTCAATAAGCGTGAGATTAACTTTTTTTTCATATGTAATTCTATCAACAATACTGCATGTTGACCATTTAAGGTAGCTACAGAAATACAGTCTCTCTGCATAAATTTAGTATTTTCTATGATACCATAGGTCGACTATCTAAGATAGATAGTTACAAAGATGCAGTCATACTTTATCATCAATGCCACAGGTAGACCATTTAAGATATATAGAGACATATGCAGTCATATTTGTCCATTATATCCAGAATTGGAAAAAATGTTTTGATAAAAGTCATGTTAAAATATTTTCTTTTGTTTTAATATATACACGGATGAATAAAAAAGGTTATGAGAAGGCCACTAACGTTAGGGATTATTTAGTAGATTTTAGCAAATAAGGCATCAAATTTTAACTCAAAGCTTCCTACAAAAAAAAAAGCAAAAACGAATTCATCAAAACTAAAGCTCCATCCATGGCAGCTTTGTAAAAGTAGGGACTTTTTAAAGCCACTTGATACTTTTTTGATAAAACATACCATGGCAGAATCTATTAAAAAGTATGTTTCGCTTCTGCCTGCATAGCAATGACATCATTTATACAAATAACTGTCACACGATGGGATGAGAAATAAGGAAAGTGCAGAACAGAAAAACTGCTTGAAGCTGTTGTGATGTGGAATGTAGTTTGAATTAATGAAAGATTTAAGATATGATGAGCCGGATATTTGTTAGAATTTATTTTTCCTTTTGAATAAAAAATGAAATCGCTCCAAGCAAATGAATAAGATTTTCTCATTGTATCCCGTTGTTTAGGTGTGATTCATAAGATTTCTCGTTATTGGCTACCAGAACAATGCGATTATTGCTTTTCCGCTTTTAAACAATAGGACAAATGAAAAAATAACAAAGAAACTTTATGGGATCCCGGAATTACGTACTGTTTGATGGTTTATAATGATTTTAGGAATTCGGATGTTTTCGGAAATTTCAAATGCCAACTTTAGAATTTATTTTTGTAAAATTATGACGTAAAGCGTCGAATTTTTGCTCTTGTTTGTGTCAGCTTCAGCAAGATCCACGTGTGCGGCATATTTACCTGTATTCTTTAGAAAGCGGTACATTTACTGACGCTTTTTGACAAGGCCTCTGGTGACAAAAACATTGCTGTATATGTGAATATTACCATTTATTGCTCAGGAGGAAGATTTTTAGAGAAAATTGAAGATAATATTATGCAAATGAGGAATGTGTGAACAGTACAGATATATAAATATATATATAAGTGTCGTTATTCTTTTTTTTATATTCCATTTATTCGTTTGAGAACATTTGTTCTGATACATGCTTGAAGATCTGTCAAACATAGAGACTACTTGAAATTTCTTCAAAAATGTTTAAGAATTAAGGAAGATGATGTGACTCTGTTGATATTTGTCATTTCTCTTTTGACATCTATTGACGTCATTTTGGCAAGACAATTAAATGAAAATGATTGTTTATAAAATGTCAATAGACAAATTTGCTTAATTAAAAAGTTTTGGTGTGTCATAAAGGTTTTCTGTGACGTAAAGAATGATTTGGTCAAAGTGGAATTATGTTTGTTTCCTGTTTCAGTAACAGTTTTAAAACTAGGAAGTAGGAGTGCTCGCTGCGCTCGCACTCCAAACTTCCTAGCTCCTGCGGAGGGCCTTGGTTCACCA
>JAYJMH010016640.1:0-21078 GCA_036873815.1 Phacellophora camtschatica
TAGAGGACCCTCATGAAAAGCACTCTCGAGTGACTGAGGCCTTCCTCTGTAAATATCTGTATTATTATTATTATTATTATTATTTTAAATTGACTTTTCTGGAATTTAGTCCTTTTTATATTACAGATATTTTATTAGCTTAGGGATGAATAAAAGTTTACAGATGTGACAGCAGGATTGAGAAAAGGACGGTATGGTTGTCAAAATTACAATAGGGTCCTCAAAATTTCCTAGGTTTGACCAATAACCTGCTGAAAATATGCCAGGTTTGTCAGAATACGCTTTAAGACAGAAGATATGTCGTGATAATTTATAATGTATCCAGAGGTAGATAACTTATGTTGGCCTAAAGACAAATTTAAATGAAGAAAAAGAAAAAAATACGTTACGTATAATTTTTTGTTTGGTTTTTTTTGTCAACCTACTATGCTGCTGTACAACTTACCTCGGTTATTTTGTCTGCTAGTTTTTGACAACGTATCTTTGTGACTTAAAAATTGTTCAATAAAAATTATTTCAGTTATGGTGTATTGCTTTGCCTACGATTTGCAAGATATAGTTCCATTCATGATTGAACATTTGTAAGTTATTAAAGTGAAATGCCAAAAGTTTTTACGTGAGTCTTGAAGTTTTCATTGACAATATTTGCATAGGGTTCGAAACACAGCCCCTTAACCATTTGGCTACTCAATCCGCTATTCATTACAAGCTGAGAAACTTTAGATTCGAATTAGAAGTTATTGTTCATTTTTATCACTTGAAAAGCTTTATAAATACTGGCAAACTAAAACATGAAGCGAAGCGTATTTAAAACTTTTTAATACCAATAACAGGAAGTTTAACTTATGACGAGTTCAACCATCACAAGGCTAGATATTGCACACCACAAAGTGCTTTTGCAGAATAAATAACTATATTTGAAACCTTACAATCTATGTTTACAATGGCAAAGGCAAAAGATAATTTATTTCTTCTTTTTCAGATTCTTTAGAGTTTTATTTAAGAAATTTATATACATTTAATCGGGTAATTAATCGAAATTATGTATACATTTATGGGATATCCTCGAATTACAAATTAAGGTTTTATTTTATGAAAAACCTCAAATTATGAATTTGCGTTAAATCGGACATTTAGGTTATATACAAAATAGCCTTTCAGTTTCTAATCTTTTTAGAAAATTTAAAAGATGATGAGACATATCTGAAATACTGAAATATTGAAAAATATGAGACATATCTTCTTTTTAAACATGTCAAATGCCGATTTTATTTATCATCCTCACCAAGATTCTGCCGAAAACAGCACATGCAACATCATCGTTAATTATGACAAGACTTTATTTATTCTGTATATACTTGAATGAGCGTAAAGGTTTACAATTTGGCTATGATTACTATTTTTGAGTGTTTTTACATTATATATTATATATTTAATAATAAAGATTATTTTTTTTATCTTGCAGGAAAATTCTGAAATACCAACAGTATCATCGATATTAGATTTTTTTATGAAAGCCATCATCATTCTCAATGCCAAACGGCCTATGATGACGCATTTACCGGACAGGTAAGCTGAACTGAACTGTAATTTTTTGAAAACGTTCTAATGTGATGACGCATTTACCGGACAGGTAAGCTGAACTGAACTGTAATTTTTTGAAAAGTTTTAATGTGATTCTTGTTGTGCAGCTTTTTAGCTTTATTATCAGAAGTAAAGAATATTGAGTTAGTTTAGAGAAACATTTTGAACTGAAGAGGTAATGAAATGTAAGGAAATATTTACCCTTAAAAATTCTGTTGGTTGTGCTGAATAAATTCGTATCACTGCATTTGATGCATGTTTATTAGCGGTACTATGTAGCGAATGCAAATTTCACTGTTGACCAATCAGCATTTTCATTTACTTCTGGTATTGATTACTATATATATATATATATATTGTTATTGTTATTAGATACACTTCACATGTATTAAAATGAAAATTGCAAAAAAATGTTCTCTAATAATGGATTAAAAGTTTGACGCAATCCTTACCGGTTGTTTTTTTTAGAATAATTGAATGATCTGTTTTCTTTTTATGCTCGCTAACTTGTAAAATTGATGTACTCCCAACTATTATTTACTTTTGGAACAACTATTAATTACATTTGGAAATATTTTCAGCTTTTTTAGTATCAGAAAATTTCTTTCGTAACAGGGGGATTTACTGTAACTTAATATTTTAAATGGAAGGGTATCATGATTTTAATGTAGATGCTCAACCTAGTTGTTTTCGTCTTAATAATTCTCAGCCCTGGAATTTTAATTTGGCTTATTTTCATGCTGAAGAAATATATCGTTTACAGTTTTCTAGAGTTTTCTAGTATTTTTATGGTAATTCTTGTTGTTTGAAGACTTTTGTCATTTTTATTTTAGAAAGTCTATCCTCAGATACACCATTGGTCAACATAGTTCATCCCAAAAGTTTCTGCGCACTGTAAGAATTTTTTAGCATTACCATTATTCTTTGTTTCATCTTGTGTAAAATGTTTAGACCTTACTTCTGAATGGGTCTCATTTCTAATATTTCCCACTGTAGTTTTGATTAACATCATGGGTCACTGCAGTGTGTTTCAAATGAACACAGTGCTTTTTGTGTAATTTTAGTGTTGTGATTGCAAATCAAGGTTTTGCTAATTGAGATGTTTTGTACAAGTTTTGTACAAATCATGTACACTCTATGGTTTTCATTGACTTATTTTACGTTGAAATACAAGATCAAGTTTTCATTTCGTAAACGTAGTATCGTCGAATCTTTGGTGATCTTTGTGTGATCTCGGCGTTTCTAGTGTTTATCAGGTTTATGCTGTGTCTATCAGGTTTAAGAATTTTTTATGTGCGGTATACGATACGGTTTGCAACTTTGCCTTTGTTGTCATTCGGGTCCAGCGTTTTATTCTGTTCCAGCTTAGCTGTTACCATAATTGATCGTGAAACGTATTAAATTTGAAATTTGTTGAAATTGGAAAAGGGAAAAGGCTTTTTCTTTTATTTTCCATGTGATTTTTTGGCAAAATTATTCTTTTTTGTGCTCGGCAAACATCACTTGATTCTAAAATATGTTCTTTGTTACAAATTGACAGAACATGAATACAAAGAAAGGCAAAGCAAAATGAATGCAAGGCAAAATGCAAAGATAAATATTTTGTTTTCGTTCATTCGGTGTTTCTAATGATTCAGTTTGCATCAAAATCAATATACTTTTGCATGATTTTGTCAAGCAAACATTTTGTTTGTACCCTGCCATTTCAAATAGTTGGGCATAGCAGTATTTATAGACTGACTTCTGATGTATGCAAATGTTTTACTTTGACTTCACTAGCTACATTTCTGACTTTCTGACTACTTACGTAAGTCTTTGTCATCGTAATTTTATTGTAATGTCACGAGGTTTACCATCGTTCAAATTTTATCACAGTGCTCAATGTTTCGTTCTCAATGCGAGCCACTGCTCCATGACATTAGTCAGAAAGGCTCCAAATCGCATCACGGGCGGAGATGGATTACTTCTACTAACAAAATGTATGCCACAGCTCAAAATCAGATATTTGTAGTTGCTTTTACTCCTCTCTACTTTTTATCCATGAGTCACCCGTAGGTTCACATTTGATAAACTTTCCTTTGAGACTGCTTATCCCACATTCCGAGTTTACGTACAGTAGGATACGCGGCTAGTTGTTCTTATAGCCAAGCCTATAGTATTTTACGAATGGTACATAACGATTATAGTAACGAGGGACTTACTAAATCCAATGAGCAGTGTCCTCTACTTTGTATTTTATTATTACTACAATGAATTTATTCTTGAAGTGCATATCTTATGTTTTTACTTTTATAGAGTCTTTTTTTGACAGGCGAGTTCGCGAAGTTTAGAGTCCAATGTCGACGTGCCGACAAAAGTTCTGAATTGCGGAAGAAATCATATTGCTTTTATTTCTAGTGATGGTGATGTTTATACTTGGGGGAGATCGAGTCATGGAAGGTGTGTGAATTTAATTTGAAATATGATATAGCGAGTTGATACGAAAAATCAGCCTCGAACATTTTGTTCTTTAATATACCTTGTAATTAACATATATATAATATACCTAGTAAATAAACAAGAATTTAGCGAAAAGTATTTGTCAAAATCTTTTAAAAATTGTATTCTAGCCGGGTTTGTAATATATCTTAAGAGTACAGCATTAAGTCAAGTCAAACATAATATATGACATTGTGACAAGTATTGAAATTGCAAATATATTGTTTTACATTTCTTGCTAACTTTTAACAGCACGGTTTTTACTTGCTCAGGCTTTTCATTTTATGATACCGATTTCTCAAAGTAAATCTTTCATACAAATTTTACTTATCATTTATGCAAGGTATCGATAAAAATGCTGTATTTGCAACATTTCAGCCAAACTGAATGTTTGACATTTAAATTCCGTTTAAATATTGCGCTTTATCTTTTCGAATATTTTGAGCATTAGTTGAATGCGGACTTGGGACATTATATCTGCCAATGTGTAATTCAGAGCCTTTTCTTTGAAATAAACCTACTAGGAACGTACTGGATTGAAAAAAAGCAACACCGGCTTGATCGAACACCGTTTTTAAGTATATATATTTAAAGTTTGATTTTCCAAAAGCCTGAACTTGTTTTTGGTGTACCACTTGATATTATTTGATTAAGAATGCACCCCGAAATTCGCCATAAACAACCATCAATTTATCTGCTTTTGAAATAAATTGAAAGTTGCCTCGTCATATTCGTGTTCGCGTTTTTCGTTTGGAAAAAGCTGTTTTTAAAAATAAATATAGATGTGCAAGTGACATTTTTGTACTTTACGTTCCCGTTGTCAATTACAAATCTACCGCTTCTAAAATTGAAAACGTGGACCGGAGTCTGATTGCAAATGCTTCATTTATTTCAGAAGCCGATAAATCGATAGTTATTTTTTCTATTCGTAAACTCAAACAAAAATAACTTTATTTACTTATCAATACAACTTTTTAATACAACGCTTAGAGTATGATACGATATAACTCAGTAAAGGTCACAAATTACTACATTCGCTAAGTAGTAATTCTAAACAGTGTCTAGCTCATGCACCATTAACTTCCTTTTCAATGGGGGACGGGGGAGGGGATTACGCCCACCATGCAAAATCACTATCTACGTATGATGACTGTAACTTCGCCACAGTCTTTTATACGCCCTAGTCCCGTGATGATATCTTATGCACAACTGAACGCTATTTGTCTAAGGAACTGGGTTCAGTCTAGCGAGTGTAGTTATTTGTGGTCCTCCTTGTAGTTGAATGACCTGTAATTTGATTGGAAATTCTAAAAATTCGTTGCAGAAGCTATGCTTATGAAAACTTAAAAGGTTTTGTCGTTTATCTCTAGCAAAATAATTTGTGGTTTGGAATACTAGTCGTTACCTTAATTTAAGGCTGAAAATATGAATTTATCGAAATGGCTGCAATTAAACAAAACAAAAAATATTGCAACTGCAAATGTTATTAGGGTGACCAACGTTGTTTGCTTCATTGTGTATGTCTTGTTGCTTCTGAAGTTTGCAGTTTGCTTCGATTTTTTCTAGGTTGGGACATGGAGACATAATTGAAGAAAAGGGAATTTCCGTGCCTTTTAGAGTTGAAGGCCTTCACATGCATGGGTGAGCTTTAACTTTATCAAAATGCGTATTTTGTGTTTACCAATCAAGAATTATGATTTATAATAAAGATACAATTCTTTTCTGTGCCGTTCACGAAGACCGACCACGTAAAATATAAATGTAAATGTGGCAATAGCCATGCTTTTGATCAGTAAATTATATCAAACCTGTTACCTTCTTCTCGGGACTCCCGGTATACTAGTTTATTTTACAATGATACTTGTTTATTTTACAATGATTGGAATCATACTTTGTGGACATTCTTTTTACTTGCACGTAGTCAAATTTCCTAATCTAACTTCTTCGGAACCCAAAAGGAAATTTCATTGTTTCATGATATGTTTTCTTTTAATTCTCTGCGAAAATGCAATAACGTACCCGTTAAAAGATGCTTAATGCAAGAACGCAACAATTAAAACAACGGTATGCTTTTTCTTATCTTCTCATACAAGACACGCTTTGGTACTTCAATTTAGTAAGGCAAAATAATTGTGTTTTGTTTATATAAATGCTTCTCAAGGATATAAAAATATTAACGTATTCAAGAAACGTTCACATTTTCACACATCTAAGTTGTATTTGATTATCAGGAAAATTTTCACTAGGGCAGTGTACACTTTCCGAAAATAATACCACATATATGAGAATTTTCTTTTGCTATCTAAAGCTATACGAGGTATTGGTTTTCTATTATTCATAAATAATTTTTTTGCAAAATTTGTGTAATTGCTTATGAATGTTTATTTAGTTGTTTTTCTAACTGGTTTTTATACTTTTTTCAGCATACAGGTGTTGTCAATTGCCTGTGGTGCTGCACACACTATCGCTGTCTGTAGAGAAGGGGTAAGATCCATTTACATAGGATTGCATACTTTTGGAGACAAGTTATGGTTTGGTTGAGTTGTAGTTGCTGAGTTGTTGAGCTGTAGATTTTTTTTTAGTTGATGTTTGTTTGAATTTTCGTACAATTGAAAAGCTTTTTGTACTTAATGCAATTATCATCCATTAACTTCATTGCATTTCATAGTTTAGTGATCAAATAATACTATAATTTTTCTCTTTAGTTTATTTATGCCTATTTTGAAGATATTTTTTCTTAACCTATTTTTATTTGTATGTCAAACAATCATGCAAAACTTATTTTGCTCGCGCAAATGCTTAAAATGATATCTTTTTAGATAACCATGTGTAGGTTTTCCATAACGTGGCCTTACTTACAGAATTATTTTCAGCCTAAAGGAGAACATATTTGGAACACCCTTATAAAATATTGAATTTATTTATACACCCTAGAACAGTTTACTGGCAAGATTACATTCTTCATGTTAATAATAATATCTTTATTTGTCTTTGCTGCATAAAAGTGCTCGATGCTGCAGTAGCAGAATACAATGGTAGTTGAGACAAGAAAATATGTTTTATGCTGCGACTTTAAATTTCATGCTAATGCAATTATATGCATATCTAATTAAAATAATGTATAAACACCACATGGCCGTTCGAAGTTCGACATGTGGTTGGATCAAGGCATTGCAGAGTAATCTTCGAAGACTATAATTAAGAAATCTTTGTTTCCTGTAAAGAAATGCTAGCTTGCCATTTATTTTTCCGAGTGCCTTAGTTGCCATTGGTTCTCCGGATAATCTTTCATTGAGAATACACCCAAGCTGGGTAACTTATGAATATTGTTTAATTTCAATGTCTCCTCTATTAATATCTATTTTACTTATGGTTTTGTTATTATTGCGCGCAAAGAAATACTTTTTGTTTTGTCTTCACCTAGATGTAAACTTGGTTTATTTTTGATGAACCAGCCGCAAAGAGAATTTAAATGTTTGTTCACGTGTTCTTCTCTTTTTTTAGCATGTTTGTCGCTAAAAGGGTTGCCCCATCCTTAAGAAATTGTTGTCAATTTCTGTTGCTTTAGAAATATTTATTTCTTCTAGAAGATTATGTACATTTTCTATGGATGTTGGAGATAAATAATATGAGTTTGGGGTTATATTTAGATCTTTGTAATAGTTTTTAATGTTTTCCAGATTGTGTGGTGACCAGGGAAGATTTTTGATTAATTCAGAGGCTAATTTTGAGAAAAAATCTTTGAATGTTTCAGCATTGGTTTTATCATCAAAAGATTTTAATTTTTTTTAGGCATATTTTAATTAAGGTATATTTTGGAAGAGGTTTCTTTTCCCGAAGGTAAACCCACAGACTTTATTATACTCATCAAAGTCGGTGTCATTTCTAAATTTTTCAAACCGTCTAAATAACTTTGTTAATAAGTCACGATTGTTAATCTTCTTAAGCACCTCGCCATCGATCCATTCTGACTACTTTTTTTCACTTGGATTTTCTTTATTGGTTATTCGTTTGATTTCTTTTGTAATGGTGCCAAGAAAGTGGGAGTATGCAGAATTTGTAATGTCAAATTTCATGTAATTTTGGAAGCTACTTTGTCTTAATTTGTCGAGTAAAATCTGCTTGGTGTATATTTTCATAACAAGAACCTTAATATGGCTGTGTTCATGTGTTATGGCATGATTAACTTTTCTGGTGCAGTATATCAGTTGGTAAACAAATAAACAGATAAACAAATGTCTATGACACCATGTTGGGAAATTTTCTTGGTGGAGTTCGTTAGTATGTGATCTATTATTGTAGCGGAATTTTGAGTGATTCTAGTAGTCGATGTGATTATTTGTTACAGCTGTTGTTTCTTTGTTAAAGAGAGTTTCTTGAGAACATTATTATATCTATATTCTGGTGTGTAATTGGTACATCCTGTTTGCCATTAATAAAGGCCTTTCCTGAGAGTTCTTCGGATATTAATGCAAAGGTGCTATTTGCTTTTTCTGTAATGTTCTTGAACCAGTTTATTACTGATGTTGTGTTTTTCCATTAGTTTAATGATATGGCTTTTTTAAATCTGTGTTTAGATTCTCCAATATTTTCTTCGTTACATGTCCCATCTCAGTTTTTGCTAGATTGATCAATAGACAAATTGGCTTGTTTTTAAAATTATCTTTGTGATCCTTGAGAGTGACATTCTTCGTCTTATTATAATTGTTAAATTTATTTCTTTTAACCAATTTAGTTTTCAGAATGCAGATCTTTGTAAATTGACGGAACGTTAGAGCCCTTACTGAAATTTACATTTGTTTTTAATTAATGAATTAAATAGTCCCATTTTGACAATGCACTTGTTTGGGATTTGTCGCAGGTTCTATACCTGTTTTGAACTGCAACTGCAACTATAGTTTATTTTTGGAAATCTTAATTTCATTTGTGCTCATGCATTCCATTTTTTGTTTTAGGTTTACTCTTGGGGATTTAACAATCTTGGACAGGTAAATCGTTTTTATTAGCATGATCTTAATATTGATTGTGTTCTTTTCATAAACATCACATTTTATAATATTTCAATCAATTGCTCCCTTAAAAAGATATCCACATACAGTCATATAAGAATTAATAATAATACTTGATTTTTGATTTGTACTGTTAATGTTTTATGTCAAATCTTTTCATGAAGAACATATTTTGCGAGGTTCAAATTATATGCCAACAACATGATGTGTGATCTTTTTAATTAGCTTGGAGTTGGCGATACGCGACGAAGGAGCAGACCTTGCTTGATATCGCAGTTGACGCCAAAGAATGCTTTGACAGTTGCTGCGGGGCATTACCACACATTGGCAATCGATGGAGACCACAAAGTTTGGGCCTGGGGGTGGGGCATTCATGGACAACTTGGAATAAAGTCAGCTGAAAATGCAAAAATTCCTGTTAATGTTGCATTGCTGAATTCACAGAAAATTGTTCAAGTGGCCGCAGGGTATGCACATAGTGTTGCGTTATCAGCAAAGGTATTTATTGTTAAAGATGATCAAAATGATCTCTACGCACCGCATTTTGAAAGTAATTTATTATCTTTGCTTTCATTATGCTGAGTAAATATTAAATAAACATTGTTTAGTCAATCTATATTGCCGCAGTGTGCTTTCCTTGCCTTTTATGTTGAAATCCCAATTAATATAAGACTTTTTGCCAATACGTTCACCCTTGGACGTATTATTTATTTTTTATGAGATTTATTTCTTTTACATACTAAGATTTATCTAAAACACATAAATTTTTGTATCTATTTATTTCCTTAAAGTAGGATGTTTTGCTATGTTTATCAATAGACCATCTGAGCATCTTCAAATCTTCAAATATTAAACTTTTATCATATGGTTTATGTATTTTCCGAATTCTAGAAAAAGTCTTCTGATGTTGTTTTTTATTTCGTGTTTGGTGGATTTAAATTGTATACTTTTCTTTAATCAATTTATATATTAACTGTTCCTTTTATTTTAGGGTTATGTGTTTACGTTTGGTGCTGGTAGGTGCAATTCATCATTGTCAAAAATCTTCACATAATTTGCATTATTTGTTATTATTCTTTTGTATTGACTTTTACCACACTTTTAATTAATTTTCATTGCTGAAGTTATTATTGAGAATATTATTGATTGCAGTAACGTCCAGTCACTACCAAAGCATAAATACCTTAGTGCAGAATCTATTATTATTATATTTTAGCCGCAGCCC
This sequence comes from Phacellophora camtschatica, assembly GCA_036873815.1. Lineage (NCBI taxonomy): Eukaryota > Metazoa > Cnidaria > Scyphozoa > Semaeostomeae > Ulmaridae > Phacellophora > Phacellophora camtschatica. Next base: position 10,297 of record JAYJMH010016640.1, read on the forward strand.
ATGTGCTGAATCAACGTCTCATTTTAAAAACGAAAATGTTTACAAATTATCTAATAGTAGTTGTCTGCACAAGACGTTAACATGATAATGTTCTTCTAAAGGCTCTAAAACCTGCTATTATTTTGTGGAGAAATAAGTGCAGGAAATAAAACATTACTAGATTTTTGGGTACACATATTAAATTTTTGGTACAAATTAAATTTTAAACTCTTTGGAAGACTATATTGTTTTAGTCAATTCTTTTCAAGGAAGATAATTTAACTAACAACCAACTACCTATTATTGTTATGACAAATTACCATTACGTAGTCTATACTTCATCTATGCTATGATTCACATCTTCTGAGAAATCACAAATCTTAGCTGTATAAACGCAAGCTATGTAACCACTATTTTTCGCGGTTACTTTGTTCCACTTATTATATACGATTCAGTCACAAGTAGAATTGCTATCAGAAAGGTTAATATTCAGGAAGAGATTTTGCACGAGTAGGTAGGACATGGGATACAATAGAATTGTAATGTGATTTCAGAAAAGGTTACACTATTCCAGGCTGCTCGTTTGATCCACGGATGCTTGCAACGAAGTAGAGATGAAATAAAGCAGCAACTATAATATTGTTGAATTTATCGTTTTTTTGTGTCGTTCCTTTTTTTTAAATATAATTAATGTTGTAAAGAATGAATTTCAATAAAAAAGATTACTTTCACGAGGCATCATAAAGTTGTTACTTCAAACTTACAGCTTTTAACAGTGTACTCGCGAAATTAACGGTTTACTCTAATTGAATGTTTCTTTTATTTAGGTTTGTATGGTCAGTTGGGAGTTGGTGTCAATACAAAAATAAGTTCTCCGAAAATTGTTCAAATGCTATTAGATGATTCAATTTGTTTCATCGCTTGTGGAGCTTTTGAAACAGTAAGATTTTTAAATACCAAAATCTTATTTTTAAATATACTTCTTGCTGCTATTTTTTTACCATCTTAAGATTTTGTCGTAAGCCTAGCGCACACGGACTACTTTTGCCACTGATCACGGTAATTTTTGTCTTTCAGAAAATCTTTGCTACGCACACACGCAACATTTTTTATCGTTAAATATCACATTTCACGTGCTCTCCTTCCAAATGCCTTACTTGCAAAGCTTGGAATTTTGGGGGATAATTTATAAAACAGTTTGGGCACCCTGGAAAGATAAAAACAACAGGAGGCCAAGAACTTCAGTGGCATTTTCTATTTTTTTTATTCTAAGAAGAAATATTTTTATTCTAAGAGGAGGATTATTTATCCAAAAAGAAGAATTTCGCCCCTGGCAGCAGCCTCTTATCTTCCAGAATATTCCGATGAAGAAATTTCATAAAGGCACAACTTTGTCTGCTCTGCCGCAACTCTTTGTTCTTCTTCAGCCATTTTATTTCTATCACATGAAATAATTATATATCAAACATTATTGCTTCAGATATTTTTTAGGTTGTTTTTTTGTGCAATGATTTGCTAGGAAATATTTGTTACTACTGCTCAATAACTAGTTTACTGGCCTTCTTTTGCCTTTTGAATAACTGTAGACTTGCGAAAAACCACAATGCTTTACTTTAGCTTATATATCAACTAATCCCTTTGGACGATTTTATGCAGTGAGGCTCCACAGCTTAAGAGAAACCGCTAGTTTCTTTTATTTCTCCTGGAATCAATAAATTAATTTGCTTTTGGGTCTTCAGACTGTCGACGTGTGTGCTTCTTTACAATTTTTTTAAGATAAAGTGGTAACATGGACCCGAATAAAGGATTTATAGTACTGGTGCAGTTCACTAAGACATATAACTTGACATTATAACCAATATGATATCTCAAAAGATATCTTTATTGTTATTATAAACCTGCTCTAATTGTCGAAATGAACAACGTTTTTCCAAAGAAAGGACAATTCTAAACAATACCGAATGAGGATATATTAATAGAAGATCTTGAAGAAGGTAATACCTAGATGTAAGAATTAGGTTAGAAAATTAAAATCAGCACGATGAACATAAATAGTCATGTAGACAAAAGCACTGTGAAAGATGATATCGTGCATGTTACTGCAATGTAATTTCTAATTTTGATAATATATGAAACTGTATGCTCATTTGCACTTCCATTGTGCATATAATTGTATGTATGAACAGTGTGAATAATGGTAGTCAGTGAGTTCTTAATCTCAAATTGAATCGCACGTCTACTTATACAGTTGAAGCACTTTTAAATGGAGATGGAAAATCAGTTTTACAAGCAATAAAGGAAATGTATGGAACAATTGTAATAGAGGGACGTAACATCTTTTCGAAGTGCACAGCATTTCTGTTCTGTTCCAATTACCCACCAATTACCCACCTATATTTTCTTACCTGGTTTGAAGTTGTGCATAAGAGCATTAAAAAAAATAATCCATGCAAACCAACTACCTGACGAACCAGCGTATAACAAATACCATTTATCATTCGATCATTGACAAACAATACATCAAGTTCTTGAAAATGTATATAAATTGCTTTTGTTTACATTGAGAATTTTATTTAATATACGGAATTTATTTTTCGAACAAAACAGGTCATAAAAGCAAATCACTACTTTTTGAATGTGAAAACCTATATTATTTGTGTCACGGATTTGTTTATTTGTTTTTGAAAACATCTTATAATCATAATAACTTACAGTATAATTTTGTTGATTACAAAATAACTTACACTAACTTTGAAATTTTGTTCTGATTCTAATTAGTGCGATGTACAAGATGCTAATACACGATTCCATGTTTTCATTTGGAAATCAGTTTAGACCAATTCTATTTTTAGATTGCCATTTCGGATGACCAGACGATTTATTGTTGGGGTAGAAATTACAGACAATTTCACATTTGTGCGGTAAGTTTGCGAACATGTTTCAATTGCTTTTTTTGATTGTCTACAATTGTTTCAATTTTAATTAAATGCGAGAATAATTTTTTGAATAAAGAAATTTAAAATTAAAACAGTAAGATTGTAAAAAAAAATTAGAAATAATCTATTCCTTTAAATGTATTTATAGAAAGACCCGTATAATTAATTGTTACACGATGAAAAATGTTTATTCTTTGAAATACGATTCAAGAAGGGTAAATTATTTGTCAGGTTTAGACTGTTAGCAAACAGTTTAGAAATATGACCATAACAAAATAAACTAATCTACAACATACTGCAAATAGGAATGCAGATAACAGCAAAACGGATAACAGCTATTCAATAATATATAGATCTATCAAATTTAATCAATTAATCAAATACATAAGTGGGCATTGATTAAATTTTGCTTTACTTTACTTATCAATATTTAGAAATTCCGTCCTGTCTTTTATCGCTTTTAAAAATAAGTTTAAATTTGAGATGCATTTTAGTTAAAACATCCCTGAGGTTGTTTCAATCTGCGATAAAGAGAGGAACATGATTCGTATAGACTTTAATACATTCTTTTAGAAAGCCGAGAGTACTTCAAGTGGACGTCAACTAGCCAGTTCAGTGGTAACTGATTTAAGCCACAAATATTACCCTGAAGAACTTCCTTTTCGCCTTCCTGAACCAATTGCACAGGTACATAATTATTTTTATTACATAAAGGTTTTAAATGAATTCTATCATGTACTGTTCTGTCCTACTGTTAACGAAATATCTTCAAGTTGATACCATTTTTCCTAAAACAACAGCACTTTTGATGACATTATAGATATATGATACTGTAATGTTTGCAATTTGGTCGATGATACAGAACTTTGAAGCTTTGGAACGGTTAAAGGTTGTGAATTATTTGGAGTTTGGGTTATTTTGTTTCTTGACGTGACTTGGATTGTCTTCTTTTATCATGAAGCATGTTGTGTTTATTTTCATTAGTTTATCGTCGTCACCTTTCCAAACCCGTTGTTTATTTTGTTTGTTTTTTTACTTATTTCTGCTCATTCTGCAATTATAGATAGCAGGAAACAATCACTTCTCCAAACTGTTGAATGTTTCAAAGCTATTCTAAACTGCTGGTACCTTATGTTATCTAGTTATTTCTCATTGTTCCAATCGATTTTTAATTTAGATGTTTTCATTTAGTGGTATATTTCACCCAAGTTAATTGATCAAGATTTAAACTTTTTTATAAACAAATGACTTAATGTGGAATTTGTGTGTATACAAAGAGTATTAAATTTAATGACCGTACTTTCATTTTTTGCTGATGAACTGATTCGTTTGTGTGCACATGGGTGTGGTGGTACTTTATGCCACATTTGTAAAACCATTTATATACAGAATAAAGAGAGTAGTTTGGCTCTAATTTTTGTAATTTTTGTATTGTACCAAAATTAAGTAGCTAGCAAATTATTTCGAAAACATTTCTGCGGAAATGTCCCCTCCTTTGATTAGAGCAAGCACCATTCTGAAAAAACATAATTTTTAAAATTTATGTTTACACATTGCTTTAAAAATTATTACAAATTTTACTGGAATAGCTATTTCGAATTTAAATGTTCTTAACTAATGCACATTTATTCAACGTTAATTAATTAAAGATATGGGGGCTTTAAAGTGAAAACATTTGTCAAAATGGAAAGAACTTTCAATTGTTTTATCAAATTAATTTCAAAGCAATATTTAAAAATATATGAAAAGTCCCAGTAAATGATCTCGCTGCCCAATTTAATTGAAAAGAGGAGGCCAATTTCTGCATGTGACCCTGGTTACAACTTTGGATGCTCTGAATCTGGTCTGTTATTTAGTTCTACTGGTTCGTTCTGTGCAACTCTTTATTAAAAAAGCTCACAAGTCAGCGAGTTCTTACCCTAATGTAGAAATTAAATTGGATTTTAAGCAATAAATCTCTTGAAATATATCATCAAGACGTTGCTAGCATAAATCAAAGGTAAAGACATTTTTTAGGACAGTATATTGAATTGAGACGTTTTAAGTGTGATTTACAACCTGTCATCTTTTGGGACACTTCTTTTCATTCTTAATTGTTCCCGGCGTTTTTTTAATTCTTAGTTGTCACATCCATTTCCTATATTTGTCAGAGTCTCGAATTCTCTGTCTGTCCCGACGGAAATCTAAATTTTTCATTTGTTATCATTGTAATAATTATCCAGTTAATGGTTTGATTTTTTGTAGTGCTTAAGGTAAGTTTTGATTTGATTCATTTACTGATATTTTAATAATTTTGTTCCGTATTGATGGAGTATATTTATGGAATTTTCGCATGTTGCGTTACAGATTTCAGTTGGTAACTGGCATTATGTAGCTCTTACTACAGTTGGTCGTGTATACACTTGGGGTTGCAATGATTGTGGACAGCTTGGACACTATAATAAAATTGATCAGGTGTGAATTTCTCAGATGTGATGTAAACCCTCTGTACTGCTTATATGTTTTACCTTGAATATGTTGCTGTATTTGTTTATATACATATTTTAAAATTTTTGTTTATATAAGTTTTTTTAAAAGATTCATTTCCAAGTATATTCGTGTCATAAAACACAATTTTTCTAACACGCTGTGGTTGCATTCTGCATTACGCGTTGAGAATCCGTATTGCATTCTGCATTGCGCGTTGAGAATGTAAGAAATTCTTAAAGGAAAATTAAATTAAATTTTCTAAATTCATTAGTTTATTAGCAAGTCACTAAATGCTTTACTTTCAAGCAAGGTTTCTAACACACCAAGGCAAAATCAAGTTAAAATTGAAAAAGTTTATATATTGAGACTTCCATAGAAGAAAATGTTTATTTCCGTTTATATATTGAGACTTCCATAGTTTTCTAAGGCCTGGTTCAAACGTCGCTCTTCTCGTGTGCCGAACTTAATTCAATTTGGAGCGACCTTAGCGCGACTCTGGAGCGACTCCAGTTCAAAAGTCGAACTTATTTGTGTTGCATCAAAATGTGTATTGTATATTACATGAAGTATTCCGTATATGGAGCGAAAAACAACTGTTTGTCAAAATGGCTGCTCACAGGTAAAATCTTGTAATTGTGAACAAATTAATTGCGGAGAGTAGAAGAAAGCGACGGATGTTAGATGCAAGAATGTTTAATTCGATACTAGAGAGAAGGGTTAGAATGAAAGCAATGCTATTGGTAATCATATTATTGGTTTCAACAAGGCAATCGAGAAGAACACATACAAGGAGATCATGTCGACGACTTCCCCGTAATAATGGCTGGTGGCAAGTTGTGCAGAATAGCTACTCTAATAGCCTTTGTAAGAAGACATTTCGCGTGTCAAAGGAAACTTTTGACTTTATATTGTTAAGAATTCATCACAAATTGGAAAGGGAGACTCTCTGGGAAGAACCGATTTCCCCCGAATGTCATTTAGCAATATGTTAATACAGGTTAGGACGAGGGGATTATTTATACACTATTTCAGAAATGGCTGGTTTAGGGGTTTTCACTGTTTGCATGATTGTGAATGAGGTATCTGAGGCCATAGTTGAATGCATGTGAACGGAGTATGTTTACTCATTTCTGCCAAAAACTGATGAGGAATTCAAAGACAAAGATCTTGGACAGAAGAACGCTGGCAATTTCCCTTCAGTTGGGCTGCTGTTGATGGGTGTCACATTCCCATTAAATGTCCACCTTGCGGGAAAGAATCAAACAAGAAATACCATCATTTAAAAAATTTCTACTCTGTGGTTCCTATGGCTATGGTTGACTCAAAATACAGATTTGTATGGGGAAGCGGTGGGGTCCCTGGCAACTCTCGTGACTCAGTGATTTTGCAGTCAACAACTCTTTGGCAAAATATCAAAGAGGGAAAGTTTCTTCCAAATTTTACTCAGAAAGAGCAAGGTGTTGATGTGCCTCCACTTATCATTGGAGATTCAGCCTTTCCGTTTCAGGATTGGCTTACAAAGCCTTTTACAAATGCTATTCTGACAACAGCTCAGCATTATTTCAACTACAGGCTCAGTCGTGCCAGAATGGTAGCTTAAGGGGCTTGTGGCCAGTTGAAAGGTAGATTGTGTGTTTTGATGAGGAAATCAGAAATTGATCACCAAAGAATTAAATTAATAACCCTTGCTTATATAGTGTTGCACAATGCTTGGATCTGACATTGGACAAAGAAACAAATAAAAGAAGTGATCGCAATCACATCCATGAAATTCTGCAGAATCGATTGTCCCGAAAAACTATTGAGCCTGGCACTACTCGAGCAAACACCATAAGAAACATGATCTCCAGGAAATTGTGGGCAGAGAAAGAGAATGCAGAAAACAGTGTATGAATATATTTTTTAAATAACGTCAAATAACCGTTTCATTCAATTTCTTAACTCATAGACTCCCAGAGAAAATGTTATCAATCATATGAGTTAATACTTTTACACTAATATGTTATGTTTTTGATTTTCATTAGATTAGCACACAAAAGTTTACAATAATGTCAATTTTCAAAGTTGATAGTATCTTTGTTCATTTTCAGAATTTAAATGATTATCTTCATTTTGAACAAAATCTCCAAAAGAGCCAGCATTTGGACTTGCAGCACTTGATTGCATCGGACAATTTGACATGTCCAATATATGCTCAAGTGCTTGCTTTGGTTGACACGAGTCGCGAGTCTTTACCAAAGAAAACAACTGATCAAACAACTGTCCATACCCCTTGTCATCAGAAAAACGCTTTATACCGGAGGCAGAACGGATTGTTAAAGCTACTTTCTTGCATTCTGCAGTAGCTTTTTGAATTTGGTTCTTAGCTGAACTGCTGAGAATAGCATGTTCTCCCCCCCCCCTTGCTTTTTCACGAGTGGAAAGTTCTTCCTAAACCTTGCAATAAATTTCACCATTCTTTTGATTTTTTGAGTTTGAAAAAATCAGTTTCTTTCTGAAATATTCATTGTTCACAATGATATCAACAAATCATCAAGAAGATGATCGTTTCTTGATGATTTTCTTCCTTTGGTCTGTTTACCATTCTTTTTGGTAAATACAGAAACAATTTCCTCATCTTCACCTGAAACCAATTCTTCTTCGTTGAATTCATTGTCTTCTTCCATGTTATTTAAGCTGCTAAAATAAAAAAATTGCAAATTTTACCTTAAAAAAATGAAATTATATATATATATATCAATTCTACAAAGATTTTTTAATACGAAATTTAGGTGGCGAACGGGTTCACCATGCATTTTGTGTCAAAACAATAGCGTATTGTTTAAAAACAATGAAATCCGTGTATTTTTCCAGCACAGAAATGAAACTTTAGGGTACAGTGGTGCACCTCACTGAGTAGTCCTGGGATTTCCTAAATTTGAATTAAAAATTGAGCACTGTAAGTTGCTCAATTTCATATCTAAAGAAAAAAGAGTATTCAGAATTAATTCCATTACAAAACCAAAAAACAATAAATAAGTGACTATAGATATTGATTATAGTTACACCTTCGTGGGCACGTTTGCTTCTTTCAAGATCTTTAATACCGATAATTGGATATCTATCAATCACAAAGTCAACACGAATGGACTTGTGATATGCTGCTAGATTTATAATTCTTTGCAGCAACTGCAATGCATACTCCCTAAAAGTAGATGGCAACTTCAGTGATGACTGAATAAGGGCCATCCCATCAATTATAAGTGCATTATTGCCATCAGGAATAATCCTAGTGATGTGATTTTCTGCTTTATATTTGATGACATGCATCAACTTGCTCTTTTGTGTTTTATGCATCATACCTAATGCAGTTGCAAGAGATAGTGGAAATGGCCCCAATGAGTGTGAAAGAACTTCTCTCATATTTATGTCCCTGCTTTGTGCTAACAACAGCATTCGTGCAAAGAGACTTCGATTACTCTTCAAAACCACTTCTGTGCCTTTGGTAGTGCTGACTTTCACTTTCTTCGTCATTGACTGAAAGGTCTTCAATTTTAGCATCTTTATCGTTGAGAATATGTCAGGCTCTTTAACAAGTATCCTGTTCTTTATAAAATTCTTGAACTGTTCTTCGCCATACTTCTTTGCATTTAGTAGGTCATGTTGCACATCATCTGTTGCCATTGCTCCACTTGTCAAGTGCAGTATTTCTGTTCTTCCTGGTTGAAATGGATTAACCATGTTTTGTAACGTTGTCATGAGATTTGCAACATCTTTCTCATGTTTAATGTTGTGTGTTTTGTCCAAATTCTTTCGTTTCCTGAAACAATTTAATTATTCTTGTTAGCATACAGTTCTGAATTTAAATATAACAATTCAGTACTGCTAACAGGAAGTATCACTATCAAGTGCATAAGAGTATCACTATCGAACCGTATCCAGTTAACTAATACCATTCGGTATTTCATTCAGCAAAAAACCAATTGCTGCATCAATAATAACAATCATTTTTATTATTATAATCACCACAAAGTAAATATCTATAGAGGCAATATTTTTTCAGAACAGAAATTCTGTTATTGTCATCTGATAAAATAAGAAAAATACTACAGGGAAGTGAAGCACCTCACCTTGAGTGGGTATCAACACCAGCCATTTGCATGCATTGATTGGTTATTGCTGATCTTTCTGACTGGGCCAGTAGCCAACGCTGCATTGCAGATCTGTTTAGTGTGATCCCAATCATACCTGAAATTTAAGATTAAAGTTGAATTTTGATTTTAAAAAAATTAGGGGTGAATTACAACAAACTATGAACATCATTTTGACTATGAACATCATTTTGTTTTAAATACTGGAAATAAAAGCTACCATATTTTTTAACATTTTCGATCAATCTTCAAGATATGTGTAATATGAGTTTTTATCATTTATCAATATAATGACACTTTTTCAGAGGGAAGACCATTTCAATAATGCTTTATCAACAGGCAACAAGAACTGTATGTATTGCAGAATAATATGCATACCTCCTGTGGTCTTGGAATCTCTGTTTAATGTTTGTTCAATTGTTTGATCACATGCAATGGACGAGAACCCATGATCAGATTGTCTTTGTACAGTCCACTGTTGTTTATGGTCTTCAAGAATTGCTGAAAATAAAGAAAAGTTATGTAAAATTGCAGATATAATTTCAGCCAGGATGGTCATAAGCTTGATTGTTTTATGTCATTGTCATGTTTTATTTTTTTATTTTATTTGCAGACTTGACTTACCTGGGTGTGACTGTTCTAAGCAAGACATTTCTAGCCAATATGCGGTACCATAACGAGAATAGTTTGTTCTGTCACATGCAAAGTACCATGGCAACATTGAGCGGAATGTAGACAGATGTAGGTTCCAATTTCCTTCCCTAGTAGCTCTGCAAAATGAAATAAAATTTACATCAGTGGCCTTGCATTTATGAAATCCATAAAGATTCCCAATTTCAGATACTTTTCCCACCCTCTTGACGACAAATATGTTTCATTGATTGAATGCAACAAGTCACTTCGTGTAAACTGCATAAAGTATTGTTTGAAAGCATTCATGGAGCAAACTGTAATGAAGATTAAAGATGCTCTTACACTTGCTCATACCCTTGGCTCCACAATTGAAAATTATTTACTTCAGATAGTTCCATAAAATCTTACCTTATATAGCAAAGAAGAAGCTCTGTCATTTCAAGATAATGACTCCAAAATGCAAAGGTTGGATTATTCACACTTTCTTTAACAATAAAGCTGTCATATTGGTTTTTTATTCTGGAAAATGAGTCTGACTCCAGTTCTTTTTGAAATCCATCTCCGGGATATTCATTGCGTAAATTGTCACACTCTTCGGCGAAAGAGACATTGTGTGAAATATTTGAATCAAGAAA